>JAODTT010781639.1:0-10980 GCA_025400115.1 Pentamera pediparva
GCGGTTTGGATTACCTTAGTGTACTATCCCTGAGGCACAATATTAAATGAAGTCATATTTACATGACCTTTGGCCTTTAAGTTTATATTCTGTTGTGTCTATCTCAATTCTAATCCATTATTTCCATTTCATTGTGTCTATCCCAATTCTAATCCATTATTTCCATTCCATTGTGTCTATCTCAATTTTCTCAATTTTAATCCATTATTTCTGTATTATTGTGTCCATCTCAATTGTCTCAATTCTAATCCATCATTCCTACCTTATTGTGTTTTTACAGGTGATGCATGATGTCCAGCAGCATTCCACGTCATCCTCGGAGACGTCGCAGAGCAATCCTTCGACCTCGACTTACGGGAGCCCCAGCTGTTCTATCAAAGAACCATTGAAGACTGTCCCCACCCACTGCCTAATGAAGGGAAACCACCCCAGCCTTAACAACCGCTCAAACTCCTACTCCTTCGGGATGGAGGGCGGTCAAGGAGACGACAACCTCCGCGACTCACAGGAAAGCATCCAGAGCGACCCGCCTGCCTCCCACGAGAGAGCCCCCGCCTGGACCAAAGACCAAGAGCGCGCCCACTCGGACGAGAAGGGCCTCAACCGGGGGGCTGGCAAGGTCTCTAATCTGGTGGAGCATGAGGCAGTGGTCCATCAGTCGGGGGTAGAGGACATGGGGCAGGAGGCTGACTCGATCATCAACTTCAGCCTCAAGTACTCCGAGGAGGACCTGCACCCTCCGAAGCAGGGCATGAAACCGCTGAAGGAACCGCAGACTGACAAACTCGAGG
The DNA here is from genome assembly GCA_025400115.1 of Pentamera pediparva. Classification (NCBI taxonomy): domain Eukaryota; kingdom Metazoa; phylum Echinodermata; class Holothuroidea; order Dendrochirotida; family Phyllophoridae; genus Pentamera; species Pentamera pediparva. Next base: position 792 of record JAODTT010781639.1, read on the forward strand.
GCAGAGGACAATCCAAGAACATACCTCAGGAATGGTGCAATAAGTATGACAAGAGTGGCAACAGCAGGGCTGCTGCCAGCAGTAGGTTCGAGACCATCTCCACGAACCTCCCCAACGTCCACTGCATAAACTTCACGGACGATGCAGACGACCTCTTCCGAGATGACAAACCCACAAACTTTGCAAGCAGGTACGGACATGACGAGGAAGGAGAGGAGGAGGAAGAGGAAGGGGAGCAGGAAGAGCCTCCCTCGACCAGTGACAAGGTCCCCTCTGCTGGAGATGGGAAGTCGAATCAAAGGGTCCATGAGGATGGAATGAAGTCTTACTACGTGGAAGACACACCCGTGGTATTCTCACGCTGCTCATCTCTGAGCTCATTGGAGGACGATGATGATACCAAGAAGGAGAAACGGGTCGAAGGGGGACGAGGCGACGGGAGTCACTCTCCCAAGGACCCCCCTCCGACATCGCAGACCCCGGATACAGACCCCCACCCTGGGGAGCCTGAGCGCCACGTGGAGGACACGCCTCTGATCTTCAGCCGGTGCAGCTCCGTATCTTCCCTGAGCAGCGTGGAGGTCCAGGATATCTGTGAGGACAAGAGCTCCATCTGCAGCGACAGTAGGCGGGCGAGCGAGGTGGTCAGTCCCAGCGACCTGCCGGACAGTCCCAGTCAGACCATGCCCCAAAGCCCCAAACGGACCAGAGCTGCGACTACAGTACAGGGCCAACAGCAGCTCACCAACGGGCCCAACCTCCCAGGCAGCGATGAGAAAGTTGTCTCGTATCAGGTGGAGGCACAGACGGTTGATAACTCCTGCGCCACCAGCCTCAGTGCCCTGACCATTGACGATGATACCAAGGTCGCACCGGTGAAGGTCTTGGAGGATGACGAAATTGTCACAGACAGACAATTGGATCAGAAAAATGGAAGGAGGCTGTCAGATATTGAACCATCTGAACCCCTGAAAGAGCAAGAGGAAGACATTCTGAATGCCTGCATCAACTCAGCGCTGCCTTCCAAAAGGTCAGCAAAGTCTAAGAGTAAAAGCAAGTCGGGTCACCTGCGGAAAAATGGGCGTGGCTCTCTCCCATCTCTCATCAGTCGGGAACCTGACGGTGCTACAGATGGTGTCAGTTCGTACAGAACGGAGGACACGCCAGTCAATTTTTCAACTTCCACATCTCTGAGCGACTTAACGATTGAGGACATTGAAATTGTGAAATCTTATGATGGGAGTCGTTTGAGTGTCACGAACCCGACCGCTGGTGCCAAATCAGAGAGTGGCCCCAGGCCAGGTCCCGTGGAGCAGGAAAACCGTGACAAAGCTGGAGATGACAGCCTCCTGGAGGCTTGCATCAACTCCGCTATGCCGAAGGGTAAAGTCGGCAGAGGGAAATCTGGCATACCCAAGAAGGGCCGGGGTATACCTAAGCTGAAGAGTGGAAAACCATCTGGATCTTCGTGGAAGAGGAACCCAGTCTCCGAGCTACGCTATAAGAGCCCCTCGCCGATCCCAGAGATGGCACACGAGAACAGGGCTGCTTCAGAGATCCAGGAAGAAGAATGGCCAGGGACAGTTTCGCCTGCTCCAGACCAGGTACAGACATTCTGTGTCGAGGGTACACCAGGACTCTCGAAAGCATCGTCTTGGGGGGACCTGACCGAGTCGTTAGTCCAGGAGGACATCATCAATGGAAATGCCCCACAAGTCCAGGAAGTGAGGAGAAGCTCATTCGCTGGAGCCGGAGCTGCAGGGGTCAAGAAACCTAAGAGCAGTGCCAAGGGGGGGACATTCTCCAAACTAAGTGCGGGTAGCACGCCGATGGACTCGCCCAGGGTGTACGGCATGGAGGGTACTCCGCTCGCATTCTCGCGGAGCGACTCACTGAGCTCGCTCAGCTGCGACGAAGAGGCTGATTTGAGTGAGGCGAAGGCAGACATGAAGAAATCCCCGTCCTGTCGGAAGCAGGGCGACGGTGCCACGTCTCAGGACATGGCCGTGATGTCAAGCATGCCTACGGGGGCATTATCCCAGACGCAGGGTTTCTACGATACGCCGATGGACTCTCCAAGGGTGTTCATGGTTGAAGGGACTCCGCTTTCTTTCTCCAGGAAGGAATCCTTGAGTTCCATAAGCTGTGATGAGGATGACGGCGAATGCAAGGAGACGTCCAAATCAGCGAAGGAGTGCTTGGCTGAGAAGACCAAGGAAAGCGGAGACAGTCCAAAAGAGAAGAAAGAGCCAGGAGCCCTCGGCAGAGAATTCCTGCAACGTCAACTCAACTCTGATGATCCTTTCGAAAACTTTACAGACGATAAGGAAGAAGAGGATGAGATAGAAGGGGAAGAAGAAGACTTGGAACCAGAAGCTGACCAAGAACAAGAGCAAAAGGAAACATCTCAAAAGACCCAAAGGGAACAGATGCGGCCCTTCGCTGTGGAGGACACCCCCGTCTGTTTCTCGAGGAATAGCTCTCTGAGTTCTCTGAGTATCAACTCTGACGATGAGAGCAACGAGCAAGCGCTCCTGGAACAGTGCATCTCCTCGGGAATGCCGCAGGGGAAGGAAAAGACCTTCCACATTGAGAGCGGGAGTGAAGAGAAGAAGGATTTGAGCAAGGGCAAGGCTCTCAACAGGACCTGGAATAAAGATGACCTGGAAGCAGCTCGGAGAGAATATGAAGCAGAAGAACAGCAAAGTAATGTCCACAAAGGTCCCAGGATTACAAAACCTGGCGGAGGAGCCCAAAAGGCCGCTGATGCTCCAAGGGGTGTACGCGGGGGGAAAAAGACCTACCGTAGCCCAATCACCGGGCAGACGAGAACTGTCACACAGGTCAAAACTGTCACCAGAGGAAGGGGCACTGTTGTTGTCAAGTCGGTTGGTAGAGGGAGCATGCCTCCTGCTAGGAAGACCCCCACCTCTGCTGGTAGAGGTGCCCCATCTGGTAGACCAGGGGGAGGGGGCCCCGGCAGAGGTGGGAAGACTACCACTCCTCCAAGAGCATACACCCCTCCTAGGACCACGACCCCTCCTCGGACCTCATTGACGCCCCCAAGGAATGCTACACCGCCCAGGTCCACTAGTGGCAGCAGGACGGCTTCACCAGGGGGAGGTGTTCCGAGACTGGGAGCAAAGCGCGGTAGCATTTCGAGCGTGAGTGACACTTCTAGTAACAATGGAGCCGGCAAGACCAGCCCTGCTGGCAGAGGGAGGTCGACCAGCATCAAAACAACTCCAGCAAGAAACTTCAACACAACCTCTGCTGCGAAGGGTAGAGGGAGCTCTCCATCTTGGAATGCCTCAACAGCGCCCACGAAGCCACCTCTCGGGAGGGGGAAGAAGCCCCTGAATGGATCCTCCACCTCTGCACCAGGGTCTCGCACTCAGTCCCCTGCTACTGGACAGACTCGCTCGCCATCCGTCGGCAAGAACCAGACCGTCGGGAAGACCCAGATACCAACCGGCCGCAAGTCATCGCTCCCGTCATCGCAGAGTCCGGTGGCCCGCTCTGGGCTACCAACTAGGAGAGGGAGTGCTAGTCCTGGGACCACTAGGAAGCCATTGTCTGCTGCCAGGAGCCCTCAAGCTACAGCAGCCTCCCCTCCTGCCAGAGGAACACCGGGAGGGCCCAAGAGAGGGATCCCAACACCTCGTGGTCAGTCAGTGTCTGCAGGCGGCAAACTGTCACCTCCAAAGAAGAAATCACCACCGGTATCTGTTAGAACTTCGGACAGTGGATCTCAAGGGGAAGCCAGTCCCCCTCGAAGTCCCCCAGGGGTAGCTGAAGAACAGGAGGAGGACAGTCTCCCAAAATTACAGAAGCAGTCCACATTCACCAAGGACAAACCATCTCTTCCCAATCACACACCAGAGACATTATCAAACAATTCGGCGAACAAGAAGAACCTCAAGAAAAATGGTGATAAGCTGGAGGATATCATATCAGATGCTGGGAGTGACATCACATCTAACTCTTCTGGGAGTGTTTCTGTGTCCAACGGTGGCTGGCGTAAGACAAGAGCAGGGAGTAACAACAATAACACATCCTCCACACTGAAGACGGGTATGAATAACGGAGTGAAGGGCAAGACTTTCATCGCAAAGCAGACAAATGGCACCAGAGACAAAAGCACTCCCACGACACAGCCAGTGAATGCAAGGACCTCATCTGTCCCCAGCAGGACCCCACAGGCCAGACGAGTGGCCTCTCCCTCGCCAAAACCACAGGGGAGGAACAGCTCAACTCCGGCAAGGCCTTCACAGCCAAACAGGAACCCGAAGCCGAACAACACCAACAACAGCCGCAAGGCGTCCCCGGCTCAGCCGGCTGGAGTACGGAAGACCGCAACCTCCGTCCAGAAGACTACGCCAAAAGCCAGGCAGCCCCCGAGGATGGAGGTGGAGCCAGCACCAAGTGCCCCTTCCCAGGGGATACTGCAGAGCCCAGTTGCCTCCAGGGTCCCTAGGGTCCCCCCTACTACCGAGAACACCAAAGCGAAGGGGGACATTTGCAGAGACATGGGGATACCCGTCCAGAACAAGAAAGGGAAGGTGAAGTCCCCTTCGAATGACGCGATCCGGATGTCTGGCGTTTGGGTGAAGAATGACGACAGCGACAGTAGCCCTTCCAGAGTCGCCGAAGTGCCGGTCAACATCTCAAGGCAGAGCAGTGTCGCTAGTGTCACAACCTTGACATCCCCAGTCAGCCGAGGGGAAAACATGTCTCTCCAAAATCTCCCAAACTTGGATATGCTGATGTCCACTCGCAGCTCCAGTGTTCAGGAAGTCTCAGTCCCTTCCGAAGATGAAGATGGTGGCAGTGGGAGTACGGTCATGTCGTCTGAGAAACAACGAGCCAAGTCGATGGTCGACGAGAGGAGAAAGTCTGGTAGTTCCCTCGGTGGAAAGGATGAGAAGAAAAAGAAACGTTTCTCTTTTTTAAAATTGAGAGTTGGCAAGAAGAAGAAGGATGGAGAGGAGAAGGTGAAGGATGAGGGGAAAAGGAAGGACTCTAAAGCTAAGCAACCAAAGGAGAAGAGTAAAAAGAAACTCTTCAAAAAGTCAAAGGAGAAACCGAAGCAGACAGAGGACAGTGAAACACAGACAGACAACGAGGAGAACATTTGTGCTGACATTGACAGATCCGAGTCCATCTCCGATGGTATCCAGGGGCTCTCCGTGGAGGGGTCCAGCTACCCGGGGCCTGACCTGAACTTCGACCGGAGGTTGGACAACATGGCCGGCTGGGACAGCGACAACGACATCTTGAACGAGCAGATGCCAGAGGAGTTTGTCCTGTGGGACAGCGAGAACGATATCTCAAAGGAGGAGCTGCCGGTCTTCTCGGAGACGGCCTCCGAGGCAGACCCACACAGCCTGGAGTACCGCAGCAACAGCCCGCGGCACAGGTCAAAGGTCAACGGTCCGCCCGCCTCTCTGGACACAAGGAGGGCCGACTACCAGTCGTCGGAGGAGTCACTGAAGGCCGACAGCGAATCAACGAGGATGGACGGTCAGATGGTCGCCAGGGGACTCCGGAGCCTGAGCCTGTCGGAGGCACCGTCAGATTCCCAGAGCGAGCCGGCGCCACCACGCCCACAGAGGCTGCGCCTCCCCAAGAAGCCCTTCGGGATGCACCGGAGCGACAGCTCTCCGACGTCGACGGCGATTCCAGTCCTGGTCTCACCGTTCAACTACAGTCCCAAGAAGCTGCAGGTCGAGTCCTCTGACGGCAAGATCCCACGGGGGCATGGGTCAGTAGGTGAGTCCAAGAGGTCACCGCACAACGCTGGTGCAGGGGACGCTTTGAGTCCCAAGAGTCTGGCTAGAACGACCACAGTTTAAAGCTAATTCATTGCCATGTTGCTATTAGGCACTGATATTCAAGTACTCCAGATTATTCATGCAGCTCAATTTACTACTCTGCTGAGAGGTTCATAAATTATCTAATTAGTACATGCCTGGCAAATTGCTCCAGACTTCAGGCTCCGAACTCTTGGAGGTTGGTTCCGAGTCACATAATACCAAAGACTTTAGGTAAGGAACCCATTGCCATTCGGCAGGGTGCTCCTCATAAGCATTGGAGTAGGTGAAAACAGTCCAGTTACCCACAACTGGGAAAGATGGGCATCAAGCACTGATTCCTAACAATAGTAACATCGGTATTATATGCATTTATATGAAGGCGGTAATATCCAGTCAACTACTCAAAAAGCGCGGAATGCAGCAAAATATCAACCACAACAAAACTATCATGTGGTGAATATACGCATTTTTGAAGTTGGAATTCACTGATCTATCTCCTTTGATTGTTGCTGTAAGATATCATTGTAGGCCACATTGTAAATTAGAACCGAAGTGAAGAATAGGTTTGAAATGCCAGCAATGTGGTTTGGTTGCATGTGATAGTGCTGGAAAAATCAGTTTTAGGTCCACTTCAGCAAATTCATGGATGTTGTACCTTTGTATTTGTAGCCTAAAATGAGCATGACCCAGACCGTTTATGGCCTTTCCTCATAATATGGTAGAAGTCTCTGCATGGGCAATGGGGAAGGAAAGAATCCTGTCCCCCATAATCCAGAAAAAAGAAGGCTGTGAGTGTGACAAGTTCGACCTTGTGCCTAAAAACTAAAGTGTCAAATCCATAAGCAATGAAGTAGGGAAAGGCAATCCTGTGCCCAACAATTAGAGGCGAGGTTGTTGGTGCCACAAGCTCAACTGGATCGATATAAATTAGGGTAGAATCGTATCCTTATACTACATGTAATCCAAACAGTCTCTAAAGGTAATGTGAAGTGCTGAACATTATTTTGAAGATTATGCTTCCTTTTGATTAGTGTATGAAGAAAATCCAACCCCCAATCTGACTTTCAGTCATTAGAACGGTGAAAATGAGGTAAACCTATTAATACGTTATGACTTTGTGACATTACGGGGAGGAGGAAATTACCTGCTCAATGCAAAGTCAACACAAAAGTTACCTTTTTCAAAGCTCTCTCACACAAGAATGGCAAGTCCGATCTGAATGAAGATTCACAGAATCTGTGAGAACATATAGATGCAAGCATTCATTGATTCAGTGATGAAAATTTACTTGCACTTTTCACTCCGGGAGGAATGAAAAATCAGCAATTACTATGCAATTCAATAGCGACATCCATTTGGGTTCCCCTTGTAACATCATTGGACCCAAACGATTGATGTAGATAACACAAGAACGGAATGAGTTCTGAACTCCAAATTTGAGATTCAGGGGTTATGAAATATGCTCTTTTCATCTATGTCAGTGTCAAAACAATCCAGTACGATCTAGGTTTTCACTTCATTTGGCCTTTAAGATGCAATTTCAATATCGACATGGATGGGTAAAATTTGAAACATGGTCCATTGATAGTTAAAACCGATAGAATGAGGCTGGATCCGAGCATTCGACCAGAGAAAGTTCGACCTTTCGCAGTGAAAACATCTGTCAGAAATTTGTCATCAGATTATTTTTGTGTGTCATCTTCATTAGGTTATGTGACATTGTAGCACAAATATGGGCTGGCTAAATCACGGGGGCATGCTATTCAGGTGCTCTATCATTGCTGCTGGGTGTTCCAGCCATAGTGACAGAGGGTTGGCATTCTTGTGCCTGGGAACTAAAAAAGCGGATCAGAGTCGGTGCGGTATCATTGTAGTGTGACTTGCCCTTGAAGGCCAATGGAAGTGTGAACTGATCGGACGATGGAGGGCGCTAGCCCGGTACTCCGTGAATTTGCCGGTCGATCAGTCTAGCATATTGAGAGTGAAGGGTGATAAGGGGTAAGTATTGTTGTTCACAGATTCACAATCTGTCTTGTGTAATCAGGTTCACCATCCTTGTGTGAAAAGTTTAAAAAAGTAAAATTTGCATTGAGCGCATATTTATCTTCCCCTGTGATGTCATAGAGACTTTGCGTATTATCAGGTATACCTTGTTTTAACTGTCTCATTTACTGAAAGTCAGTTGGATTTTCTTGATTCACTAACCATAACCTGCAAAGACATGTTCAGCACTTCCAACCTTAAACCTTATATAATTATATATAACTGACACCTGATCCAAACCAGGAGGTTTACAGTCGGGGAGAACTTAGTGCACCATCCCCTGTCTAAACCAGACCTGCTATCAAATAACTAGACATGTAAGGGAATTGAATGTGAAGTATTCCAATAACCAGACATGTAAGGGATCTGAATTTAAAGTATTTACAAGTATCTGTTGAATCATGTTTTTTCTGTACATCTTTTCCCTCTGATAATGAACACTGGTGCTTCTGTTACCTTGCAGGTACTAGTGGTGAGGGAGTCTTGACCCAAGAGTGTTGTTGATGGTCAGTAGTGTTGTTGGAGGACCCCTGACCCCAACAGGGAGGAGCATATTGTACTGTAGCCCCCCCAACCCCTCTCCAATCCCCATTTCAATGCGACAACATCGGCACTATTTTGTACTCACTCTAATTCTCTCAAGACCCAATTCATGGGCTTTTTGAGGTGCCACATTTTGCTGAATCTGGTATTCATCTGTCCAGTCCATGCCAAGAGATATTGTCCATCTGAGTGATTGTGGAGGGGTGGGGAGGTGGAAGGTGGGTTGGGAATGTTCTTGAAGGGGTGAAACTCTCTAGGCTCTGAAACATCTTCTTGGTCATTTGTTTCACTGCTGTCCAATGGGGCGACAGTGACCTTCAACCTTGTCTACAGAAACATTCAAAGACGAGTTGTTGGCAGTCTTGGCGAAAAAAGTGTGTCATTCCATTCGGATGCCTGTACTTTCTCCAAAAAGCATTGATCTGTAATTAGCTGGGATAGCTCAATTGATTGTCAGTCTACAATACCTCATATAGTCTTGAACCTTCGTTGGTTTGCCATGTAAGGCATATAGTAGTTTCAAACCGGTCAGCAAAAGGCCAACTGGGCTCTCATACAATATGCTCCTCCTTTCAATACATGTGTTTTCTGTGTGTCGTGGCTGTCCGTGCCCATTATCTTTCAGTGTTCCAGTTTTTTTGAAGCACCATTGTGATATTGGAAGCCACTCCTTGTGTGTGTTCATTCGATGACACCTCTCACCCCACTTTCAGTTTTTGGATTGTTTTGCCACCAGCATGACACATTCTCATTTTGCTTGCATGACAGAACCTGTGATGTGGATTGGTAATCGCAAATTGGCAATGAAAGTAAGATTATATGTATAGTAATTTGACTCTAATATCTGGCGCCTAAATGGACACTACACCCTTAGGGGGTTCTATTGGAGTGATTACAGTGGATTTAAACTGTAGGCCATCAAAACTTGTGTTATTGGTAAACCAGTTATATGATTTCATTGTTTACCATCAAAACATGTGTGGTTTTTATTGGATTATTTACAAAGTAAATGTGACTTGTGACTACATTGTCCTAGAGATGCGTTCAACTTAGCCTTCAGTTTTGAAGTTTCAGATTAATAAAATTTCTATCAAATCTTCTTTGAGAAATATATAAGAATAGAACTGCCATGCATAAATCATCATATTATTAACATATTTCTGATATTCAAGAAAATCAGGGACCAATTGTATAACAATTTGAATTGACATATGCCTCAAAAAGGCTACTCCTCGATGCAAAGTACAGTATGTATTCTTCACATCTTGTATTCTGAATGATTGTATTCCTTTTTCGTGCCTACAACACACTGATGAATGACAACTGAAAATTGTGTAATCTGTGTGTTGCACATGGCTGTCGGGCTGCGTGGAGTATTTTCATCTAACACCCACAAATGGTGCACCCCCATCAACAGGATTAATGGGTGAATTCCTAAAATTAGTATCGTAAATTATTGTATTCCTTTTTCTGCCTACATCACACACTGATGAACAACAACTGAAAATTGTATCATCTGTGTGTTGCACATGACTTTATGGCTGCTTGAAGTCCTTCCATTTCACACCTACAAATCGTGCACCCCCATCAACAGGATTAATGGGTGAATTCTTGAAATTAGTATTGTAAATTATCGTATTCCTTTTTCTGCCTACATCACAAACTGATGAACAACAACTGAAAATTGTATCATCTGTGTGTTGCACATGGCTTTATGGCTGCTCGAAATCCTCCCATTTCACACCTACAAATCGTGCACCCCCATTACCAGGAATCGTGGGTGAATC
>JAODTT010781750.1:0-10973 GCA_025400115.1 Pentamera pediparva
TGTTAATTCTTGCTTCGCCTCGCGAAGCAATCCCATCGGGCCAATCCCATCATTTCTTCTATTTCCTCAAATAGTTTTATAAATAGCCGTGACAACATGCGCGTATACATATGTATACACATATCGTCCTAATGTATGATGCACTCTCATTGGGAGTGACAGTTGAGGACATATCCGCATCATATAGAAATGACTGGCTGAAAAAGGCCCGGGGTCAAGAGTCACTGAGTCTTGAACAAGACTACGAAGGCTCTAGTATCTCTCCATTAATCCCTAAAATGAGAGAGGATGACAGTCACCTAATCAACCATCAATTCATTCATTTTTGCACGTTGCATTTAGAGGAGATCTGACGAGATGTCCTTTTGGCGAATACACTGACTCTTTAACAAGTATCTTTGACATCAAGATGAACTACATGCCAGTGAAGCCACTGTCCCTTTTGGGTTAGTTAAACTACTTCAAGCAAAGCACGCTAACCAGCCGACTCTGTTCAGAACAGAGGAACCGGGTTTACAACTCTTTGAGGGAACTAATTAGGTGGTGTTATTCTGGTCTAGATACAATTTTGAGTAGGGACTGAACAGCTCTGTGTTGAATTCTGTCCACAGTTTGACGGCTCCGATGTGCGTATGTGTGATGTTGTTTTGTATTCAGGGTGATTACCCAAAAAAGGTGTTTGCCGTAAAACAGAGTAAATTGAATACCATATGCGTTTCTTTTACAAGCCCATCGCTCAAGCCCCGTTTTCTGCTTCATTGTTCCGCACTGAGGCGACACTTGCAAAACTATGACGAAACAAATATTTGATATATACTGAAAAACAAAAACCGACTTTCAATCCTTGCACCTGCATGTTCATTTCTCCATTGCATCCGCACATTTGAAGGAAGCATTAATGCAACCACTGACGATCTCGTGATTGTTCCAGAACTACGCGACTACTCATACCTAAATGTACATCCCAATTAGATGTAGCCTCAGCCCCAGAGTCATGATTTATAGAAACCCTGGGCTAAGAGGCAGGTATAAAAAGCGGATGTTTTTACATGAATTCAAGATGTTTATGCATGTATCTTACATAAGAGCATTTTCACATAAAAATGTTTGTTTCCAACTTTTTAACGTTCGAGCGATGCGATTACATGAGTTGAGGTGGTACCGTGTGTATAGTTACACGTTGGCAATTAGTCTTCCTTAGGATGCCGGGGGTCTATATCGATGGACACGATCTTTCTATCTTTCCTGATTGCACATTAGTGTAATTTTGTTACAGGTCGATTATGTAAGGGTATTTAAGCTTCAACTTGTTCAAAGGAACCTTAAGGAATGTTAAGAATACAAATCTAAATTTCCAGGGATGACGTGTCCCTCCCGCGCACCTGTGGCTACTCATGTCATATTCCCGAACTGGAATAAAATCTGAAACAAATATAGCATTTGGCATTTTGTTCTCAAGAGCAACAGCGCGACAGTATTATTCTAAGCAATCTCTTCCCATCATCAAAATAACATTAATCGTTTCTCAGAAATATTTTCTATAAAATGTTTGTCCTTTCAATTTCATCCCCTGAGATGAGTATGAACTGGGATTTGAATCGATATATCCGACTTTGTATTGAGTTGAGACCTTTCAAAGAAAGAGAGTGCCTATGAGATGTAATACCCCTAGCGCTTTCAACGTGAAAGAGTACATGCTGATTTCCTGAGACGCTGGCCCAAAAATATGTACATGCCAATGTCTTTCGTCTCCTCAAATGTGTATAAATATTCATGTGAATTTGTGAACATGTAGCCCACAAAAAATCATCCGCCTAATTTAACGTTGTTAACGTTAAGTTTGGCACGCGGCGATTCTACGAGAAGCCTTTCTGGTGACAAACTATCTCTTTAACATGTATCTGTAACATTGAGATGAACTGCAAGCCACTAGTCCTTTCAGGTCCGTTAGACTTCTTCAAGCGCAATATGCAAACCAGTCGAGTCTCAAGAGCCGAAATGATATCAAAGGGTATCAATGGGGTGGTAATATTTTGGTCGATATACAATGCAGGGCTGTACCGGATTTGTCACACGACAGTGTAAACGTGTGTGTGTGTTTTCGTTTGTGTGTTTGTGCGCGTGTGTATGTGTGTGCGGTTGCTTTAGATTATGACCTGACCAGCGGTGTTTACCGTCCCTTTGGGTAGATTGAATACCATCTTTATTTGGCCTTGGGAGTATAATGGAAGGCTATATTAAGTTGCGGTTCAGATCTCAAGTAAAAGAAATAACCAAAGAAGTTTTTCTGTTGTAGATAACGTCGACCTGTCTTCGTGTATGCACGCGCGCGGTTGAACGTTATGTAAGTGTAATAAAAACAACACTCATCATTCAGGTGACGATGTGTTTTCTTGGAACCGCTCCGAAATCATCAACGATATTGCGCTTCTTAATCTAGCGAAGCAAAAAAATCAAGTGACTCTTGAACTACTAGCGACGTTAAGGAGACATTACTGATGTGCTATCAGATAATGCAGAAAAATATTCTGACATGTCGACGCTGGCTTTCATTTTTTAGGTATCATGTTCACTAATTGAAATATGCCAAAACTTAGTGCCCTCCGTCACCCGCGGAGATCATTTTTCTTATTCTTGCATTGAGTAATATAGTATCTACCGGGGTTTTGTTTGCAAAAATACTTTAATTATGAGCGGTAGCGTCAGATAAATATCAATTACTTTAGCAATAGTATTGATATTACCATCTAGTCCCCATGGAGCCGAGATCCAGCAATTGCAGAGGCTTGTAGTTTCTTCACCTTTGCGTCACAAACAGTACCTAGGAATAATGATGAAAGCACAAGCCACAAAGAGAGCGCATTGTTACGCTGTTGGAAATTAAAGTGAATCCATGTTGACTTAGTAGACAGTAGAGTAGACAGACGCGAGTTCTCAAACCTAACGTTTTCTGACGGGTACCTCGTTAATGTCTTACTTTGAATGTTTAGGACTTTGAGATAATCATGATACATCACGACTGAAGTAGATGTGGGCCGGGGAATTTTCATAACAACTTTGTTTTCCTCTCTTGGGATTCCTCTCAGAGACTCAACGAGGCACGAACGATATCATCGGCACGAACACAATCCATCACTCGAGTCGGCTAAATGGATTCTAGAGGCATTTTGTTAGATGAAACGTAAACTAAACAGCCCGTCAATGTCGTCGAGTTTCGCCTGAGAAAATCAAAATTTATAGTTACTGTTTTGAAACCTCTGGCAACCTTCAAATTAGGAAAGCTGCTTCGACATGTCCCAGTAGAATCACCCTGTTTTGCTACATCTAAACGTAAAAATAACTTGAAAGGGGCCACACGCATACTCACATACTTACTTGGCATCTTTGTTACTTTGCCGCTTTGTGGTGTCCTATATTTGAATGACCTATTAGGAGATTTCACTATTTTGGGGTCACTTAATCTTCATCAGGAATAGAGCGTAAATCAGGAATGTCAATGAAACATCCAGGCACTCAAGATAGTCGATAGCGAGTAGCATTCGCAGGTGAGCGTGATTTATAATTGTGTAACTGCCAACTAAACTTGATCGACTCGGCAATAACATTCCGTGATGGTGTATTTCCTATGACTTACTTGCCTTTTGGGAGACTTCCCTCACTTTGCATAAATTAATGAGAAGAACAAATAATGAATTAATAAATGAAACGAATGGTACCATGAATTACGGGGGGTATCGGTTTGAATGGATCGATGCAGCTCAGGGAGAAAAACTATCAGCAACAGCTAAAACTTTAACTCAGCAATGTATTTAAGATGAAGCAATGACCTCTACAAGTTTTCACCGACAGCAATATCTATATCAATATTCACAACCTACTCTTTAGCCGAATTGCAATCTAAAACATTTCAGTCAAATCCAACGAGGAATTGTCAGAGTTTAACCAGGAAGTGTCACCCGGACTCCAACTCAGTGAGTCAGAGCGACCCTTCCCTCAGGCTGGTCAAATTAACCAGGATGTTTCCCTCTGAACCGGTTCCATCTGATTGCTAGAATTATCACAATCCTAACTGTAATACATTTCTCAGAATGCTCTGAAACCCCCTAAACTGGGAGTTGATATATTATCAGATAATCGTATGAGGCAATTATACATTAGAACGGAAACCCCCATTCGCTCTGCATTGTTGGTTGATTTCCTCGATCTCTCAGTTTAATGGATCCATCCCAAAGTGTAAATTCCTGAATCTGTTTTGAATAATGAATTTCTCGTTTCTCTTTTCGACATATTTATAACACTGTACTGTAAGTAGGCCAACTTCACACGAGTTCACGAGCAGTCTCAGCAGTGGCTAGAGTATATGTGATTAAGGTTGATTGTTTCAGGAAGTCATCGAAGTTTACAGAAAATTTAAATGTAGCACTCGGAGCGTTATGTGAAAATATCTACCGGAATATTGATATAGACATTGCTTCTTGTGGGAATCCTGTCTGCCTGTGGAGGCGTTGAATAATCATGAAGACATTGTTCAATTGAAGTTTTAGCTGCAGTTCTTCCCCTGAGCTTCATCAATCCATTTTTACAGATACCATCAATTATTTCTGGTACCATCCGTTTTATTTATTTATTCGTTTGTTTTCCACCTGTACCGTATCTATGAGTGAGGGAAGTCTCCCAAAAAGCAAGTAGGTTACAGGCGATGCACCATAAGGGAATACTATTATTGCGGAGTCGATATCATTCACTGGGCAGTTACACGATTCCTAAACACGCTTACATGCGAATGCTACTCGGTATTGATTTTGTTGAGTGCCTGGAAGTTTCAGTTCTGATTTACGCTTTATTCCTGATGAGGATTGGGCCTAAGTGAACTTAAAATAGTCAAATATCGTAATAGTTCATTCAAATATAGGACACCACACAGCGGCAAAGTAGCAATTTGGCAAAGATGCCGAGTAAGTGGCGAGTGGCCCCTTGAAGTCATGTTCACGTTCAGATGTAACGAAACGGGGTGGATTCACTGGGACATGTCGAATCAGCTTCCTCACTTTGAAGGTTGCCAGAGGTTCAAAAACAGAAACTATAAATTTCGATCTTCTCGAGTGAATCCCAAACGACATTGACGGTCTGTTTAGTTTACGTCTAATCTAACAAAATACCTCTAGAATATACTTAGCCGACCAGAGTGATGGATGGTGTTCGTGCCGATGATATCGTCCGTGCCTATCCGAGTCTCTGAGAGGAATCCCGAGTGATGAAAATGAACTTGGTAATGTAAAATCCGCGGCCCACATCTACTTCAATCGTGATGTATCATGATTAGTCCAAACTAAGAATAGTAAGACATTAACGAGGTACCCATCAGAGAACGTGAGGATTGAGAACTCGGGTCTGTCCGTGTCTGAAGTTACAATCTTAGTCAACATGGATTCACTTCTAACAACGTGATATGGGGCTTTTTAGTTGGTTGTGCTTTCATTATTATTCATCGAAGCTGGCTGTGGCGCAAAATTATATAGTGAAAAAATTACAAACCTTCGCAAGTGCTGGATCTCGGCTCCAGGTTGACTAAGTGGTGATATTATTATTATTGCTGGAGTAATCGATATGTTTCTTACGCTACAACATAATACTAATATTTCATGCAAAGCAACCCTCAGTAGATAATATTTGTCGAGGCAAAAATAAAAGATGAGCTCCGCTTCACCCGGGGGAAGAAGGGCACTTCATTTTAGCATAATTCAATTAGTAAACATGAAACCTAAGAAATAAAAGCCAGCGTCGGCATGTCAGAATAATTCTCTCCATTAGGCTTATAGTCTTTTCAATTCAGCTAGTAGTTCAAGAGTCCATCAGTCTTTCTAATTCAGCTAGTAGTTCAAGAGTCCATCAGTCTTTGTAATTCAGCTAGTAGTTCAAGAGTCCATCAGTCTTTCTGATTCAGCTAGTAGTTCAAGAGTCCATCAGTCTTTCTAATTCAGCTAGTAATTCAAGAGTCCATCAGTCTTTCTAATTCAGCCAGTAGTTCAAGAGTCACTTGTTTTGTTTTGCTCGATTAAGACAGGTTCCTATAAAGAAAGTCGATCGTCAACTGACATTCAAATTTTGCTCCTATCACAATTACGAAACATTCAATCAACATTTCATGGGAACCTCAACTGGAATTGAATGCTGATAAGCAGGCTCCTGACGATACAGTGGAATCACCACCCAACAATGAGTATATGAAGATTATGCTAATGATTAGACGCTCATAATTATAGCAGTTGCTTATGACGGTGTTCATTTTAATATGTATCAACCGGGTGAAATCCTGCGTCTTATTACTGAATATAATTCATTAGGACAATTATCAACCTAGTATATTTCATGTTGTTCATTTAATTCTAGTAAAATGCGAGTATTCATGAGTGACTTATAATTAATATGAACGTCACCATAATGTATCAAGATTAGGTGGTATGTAATTGAAGTTTGTTACCGTACTTATGATCTGCAAGCTGCTTCCCGGAATACTCATCTGGTGATGATAAATATCATCTCTTGAAACGTTAGCAGAAGGAGACGGAAGTAAAATATGTGTAATTGCCACTGCTATCATTTTACATACTACGCTAATGCACTCTCTTAAAACTGCTACGAAACAGACGAGCTATTTTGATCGTAGGAAACTCTGTTGATTTTGTGTTGACAGACAAATATAAGTGTTCATAGTAGCTAAAGTCATGACTGACTCATTGGTGCCGATAGACATCACTTTTGAATTAGTGTGGTCCTACATACACATCGACGTAAACGCAGACGCATTTCCGCAATCACGCACACATACACGCGTGCGCATCCACGGAAACTGGCTGACTTTATCTACAACACGATATTGTGTCGATCCGAACAGTAATTTATTATAATCTCTCTTGTTATACTCCCGATAGCTGATTGGAGTTCGTATTCAATTACCTAAGAGGACGGTGATTTTCTCAGGTCATCACCCTAATGCGAAGCATCCACACGCACTCACGCATACACCGACACACATAAACACACACATACACAAACAAAACACACGCACACACATACGTTTATACCGTCCTGTGACAAATTCAGTACAGCGTTGTTCAGCTCTTGCATTGTATTTCGACCGGAGTATCACCATCTCATTGATTCCCTTTAGTATTAATTATCAGCCCGGCTCTTCTTCAGAGACTCGGCTGGTTTGCATATTGCGTTTGAAGTCTAACGGACCTAAAAGGATCAATCGCGTGCAGTTTATCTCAATGTTACAGAAGGTTAATGAGGCAGTTTTGTCACCAAAGAAGCTTCTCATTAGATCGCCGCGTGCGACACTAAATGTGTTCACCAATTAGTCCTACCCGTTTAGCAAATACTGTAAATGGATAAGCGGGTGATTTTATGTGGGCTGCGTGGTCACCAAAATCCATGAATATTTATATGTATTTGAAGAAACTCACTCGATGCGTACGTTAGGGCTAGGGTTTGGAGGAGTTAACCTTGGAACATGTACATGTCGAATTATGCAAATACAATTGACATGCATGTCCAGTATATTTTATTGCTGACGTTTTTTAATGTTTCTGAAACAGTATTGTAAAATATACAGACAATGAATGCTGACGCATCGACCAAGTGTGTTAGAAGCTATGCAAAGTTGCAAACCTAGAATGTTAGGCCTTTAAATACTGCCCCATATTGATTTTGCGAGCCTCAAGCCTCTGTCGTCACTGATATTTCCGACCTGGATTTATCGCTCGATCGAATATCTCTGACCGGCAAGTTGAAACAGGGAATATTACATTAGTCAAACTTCAAACCACGATGGAAGAACAGAGGCACTCCGCACTCGCGTTAATAGCCTCCCATTTGGTCGATACATTCTGCCATTCCACGTGAGTGGCTGTAAACAAAACTACTGAATATGGTAAATGACGTATTATTGGTTTCAATTTGGAAGTTCGAAGGTGCCGACTGACACTGTTAATGCGGAACCTTACGCCTGTGTTCATTGATTACATTTCCCGAAGCAAATTCTGGAGTGTTAACAATTCTGTGCTGAAACATTTGTCATGACCATGGTGAATTGTGATACCGTGAGGCAATTAATTATACGGGGATTAGGGAGCTAGGATATTTCATAATAATGATTGTGTCATCCTATGGTAACATGATAGGAAGCCGGCAGCAATCGAAACTGTGTCAGTTGCTCCATACCACTGTCCATGAATTAGAAAGAAATTACAATGAAAATATGCCTCATTCGTTACCTATTTTAGGAACATGACATAAGTAGCCACGGGGGAAGGGGCGTAAGCATTTCAAATGACTATTACATATTGTGTATCAAGCGATTTTTGAAATAATTTCAAACCAATGCGAGGTTGGGTGCCTGTTTCCTACCTAATACCGCGTATCTCCAAGAAAGTATCCTTCATCTTAAGCATGAGGAACTGATGAAAGGAACGATTGCATGGAGCTGAATACAATATCATTGACGCCGAATTCATCTGACGAACACATATAACCGCAGAGCAGAGCAGTGCGTTGATGATAACACTGGCTGCAAATTATACTTTAAAGCTGCGAAATGGGTCGAATTTCTTAGGCCTCTTCAGCAATTATCGCGCGTTCCAGTGCATCGAGTTCATACGAAGATGGGAGTTTTGGTAATTACCCTGTGACTGAATGGGCATAAAACAAATTGGGCAAGGATATTTGCAGTTGCTTCTACTCAAAGCCATTTCCTGGAGAATTCCTCATTGTTATATTAACATTGGTATATATCAGTGTTAGTCAGACTATGACATTTCCTACAGCGTCAGACGTCGATCCCCCTAATTCGAACGGCAGGTCATAGTCGATGTGAGGAGCCGGCCAATAGAAGCGATCGTTTTACCCCTAATGTGTGCCAGGAAATCGTTTAAATGTAAAGGTAAAAACACATAAATTCTATTGGATGTTTGCCAGAGCCCAGAGGCAATACGCGGCTGTTTCCATCGTGTCGGTATTGATCATAATACTGATCCGATTGAAGTACTCCATGTAAAGCAATCGACTAACACCGACCATCAGAAACCTCCTGGAGAGAGTAGATGGATGACGTCAACGAACTCCATGGGAGACAACATTGCCATTTTTTCGAAAACAACTTGTGACTACGATTTATTCTAAATGGTAATGCACGAACTCGTCGATTAATTGTGCTTCAATGTTTTGCGCGTTTATTCAGTCGATGTGTGAATAATTGAAGACCGGTAGCTATGCCTACCAGTACATTTCCTAACGAGTGAACAATTGAGCGAATAACAAAGGTTGCACAATAAAGAGAGAGATAAATAAAAGATAACTAAAATAAATGGTGTGTCTGTCGATAGATCAGATAGCAGGTTTTGTTAGTTTTATTATTCGGTATCACAGCCTGAAGAATATTGCGGAAAAAGACTGACCATTACTCATCATTTCGCAATATATGCTGATATATTTGTTTCGCCTTCAGTTAAGTGAATGATTGTGGGTTCTAGTTTCCAATAATTTACTGAAAGTTAACTACCAATAATGTTATAGGACAGATATTTATTCCCGCTGAATGTTCGATGAGCGCCAATGCTGTCATTTGCGATATGATTTTTGCTGACATAACTACGAAACATTTAGAAACGCTAAACGACATATATGGGGTCAATTTTCGAATCGCCAATGTCATGCATTTCGTGGAATCTATAATACAAGCTATGCTAACATAGCTACATGAAATTTTAAACCAGCACTAATTGTCATCTGTGGGCTCAGTTTCGAGATCTTTGGTTAAAGAAGAATTATAATACCTGAAATTTTCCGAGGCAATTGTTGTCACCCTGGCGAATACAAAACACAAAATTCGTCATGTTTCATGAGTTATATATCATGATAAGATAACTCATCCGATACCGTTGTAGTGTGGCCGAACACTTACTAATATGATTTTCACGAACAATACCGTAGTCGTGTCCACCATTACAATACTGTAGTGCAACAGGGGTGTAACGGTGATACAATTTACCAATCATTCAACAGATGGAATTGCATCATAGAATTACCGCTGGGTGGTATTTCGAGCTAATTTCTTGTATTTCCCTAATGCTTTCAGCTGGCGATCAACAAAGAATAATTTTCTTGTCAATTACCGGTAGGAAATACCGACATTGTCTAAACAATGAGACGGCATTTTTCCGCAACAGTCGGTAATTTACAACCCAAGCTTTTCTTTCAAAATTCCTATCTTTCCCCCTATGGCCGCAAATTAGAGGAGAATGCAAAATCGAATTGTTTAGTCGCCTTGAATAGGCTTCGTGAGGTGGTTAGATTTCTGTCACCATGTAAATGCGTGAAATACTGAACCTTTTTGCGAGTGCTCAGATGACTCAGTATGAAACTTATCCAGTTAGATATAATTGAGTTTATAAGTCGGAGCGTCACAACGGTCACACTTACACACACGCGCAACATTGAATACTTACATTCATGAGACGTCGTCAAGGACGCAATAAGCTAAACAAAACTACGGAGTTTTGCTATTTTTATCACCAGTCCTAATATTACACGCAGGGGCCGACTTCGGACTGTATGATCTGTTGTGCTGTGGCTGATTGTGTGATCCTTGATCGACTACTCTGTCGAGCACGCTCGAGTCGACGTGTATACTCCAAGGTTAGACTGAGCAGGATAAATGATGGAAGCCTCTGGTATGTCATGAGCAAGTGGCCGTGAACATCCGGCTAGAAATGGTTCAAAACCTTGACATTTAAAAAATGATTAAAACGGGTGGAAAAGCTGAATCCGGCTTTAAAGGAGCGATTCGCGTTATTGTCTTCGTTCGAAACAGTAACAGCACAACAAATAGTTTAGGCTGGTGTATTAGGTGTCGATACCGGTATGTAATCGATTCATAACCAATGGGAAACAGAGGTTTTCTATTTCCAGAA
>JAODTT010781861.1:0-10972 GCA_025400115.1 Pentamera pediparva
AATAGAGACATCCTGCAAAAGGTCCAGCGGCGTGCAGCAAGATTTGTCAGTGGTGACTATAACCCAAAATCATCAGTCTCTGAAATGTTAACTAAATTGGATTGGAACTCGGTCGAGGGAAGGCGACAGAATCACAGACTGGTAATGCTCTATAAAATTATCCACAACGAAGTTGACATCGACCTCGCTGATTATACCAAACCTAGGATGAATAGAACAAGGCGTACTAATTCCAGACAGTTTGAGGTCTCCCACCATTCATCGACCCAACATTCCCAGTCCTTTTTCATCGAAACGATCAAATCTTGGAATGCCCTTTCTGAAAATACTATCAATGCCACCTCATCCCAAGTATTCAAGAATCAGATCATGGGATTTGACCAACTCCACACAGGAGAATTGTAACACTAAACAGGCCTACTGCTCTCGCCAAATAGTGAAGACCTCCAGTTATATCCCTAGAGGACCGTTTCGGAGGTATAATCTACAAGGTACAAGGTACAAGGAGAGGACGATTGGCATCACTGGATAATACTGTTATCTCTAACAGTAACTCCAACTCTAACTCCAAAGCTTCATTCATCAACCCTAACAAACCATCCAACAATACAATCAACCAATCATATACCTTATTAGAGGTGCGTATTGCTTACACAAATCATACAACCAATGAATATGCACATGTTCTGTTGTTAATTGATGTTCTGGTCAGAATTGATGTGAACAAAATCACACAGGCCTTGACTCCGGATGAAATTGCAATTGAATAACTTTTTATGCAATAAAGGAAAACTACATTTAGGGGATGAATGGCATAGATGGATATGTGGGCCGTGATATGGGCGTGGCACTTCACGTTTGATCTACGCGAACACACTGACGTTTCGACAGACTGTCACGTGAAAACAATGCGGCGCGAAATTATGCTGTATACCTGACGTACGTCATGCAAGGTTGGTAGAGAGAAGGGCAAACAAGAGTGTGGGGTACAAGCTGGAGACAGCGTTTTGTGGTCGACTCGCGCAAATGTCAAGATGATCGCTCTCAAGCACATCGAGATGATATGATCGGATAGAGCATATTGATGTGATACCCTATAGTCACCGAACGGATGGTAAAGTCTCAACTGCACATTACATTTTATTCCCATCAAACTCAGGAAACTCATTACATCCCAGACGACTGGAGCCATAAGAGGGCAAGTTACACCATACCGATTCTCATTGGAATATTGCATTATTCCTGAATACCTTCGATCGGGTTCGTAACGGGTTACATTTCTGAGGGATGTCATATCGAAACACGAAGAAAAAATCGTACGACCTAAATTGTTTACCGTGCGAAAATCTGTAATATAACTATTTTCGATGTACCAGTTATCTGGTACCTGATTACCTCTTCTTAAGTGTACATGTCCATTGGTGTTTCTTTAACCTAGTTTCAATGCAGCACATTCTGAGTCTCCTCGTTCAACGTGAACGAAAACGGACTATATCGACACCAGAGTCATTCTGATTCATTGAGTATGTTTGCCAAAAAGTAAAGACATGTTAATGACTCGAATTCTCAAATGTTGTCTTGTCTAGTCATCATTTACACAGTGCGGTACTGTGCTGTGATGTACAATTGGTCGATATTGTTTAGGTATGAATTACAAAGCAAGCATATTACTGGCCCATATCTAGAACGGTTGATATTGATCGCTGCTACAATTTGAAAGTTACTGTATTTATTCTCTGTTCCTCCTAATGCGTCTGGATTCGAGCAGTCAGTCATCAGAGTACTAGAAGTATAAGGTAGGGATGCACGTGTGAAAGTGTATATATAAATGTGTATTTGGTATTCGTATACGTTCATCACTGGTCACTTTGGTAAATTATTATCGTAATATTTTCTATTCGCATGCCACTTATGTTGCAGTTAGTGCAGTAAAACATCCAGTGAATACCACCTGTAGATTCTAGACACTGTTCATAGAAATATGTACAGGTTACATTCTTTGTTATCAAATTCTTCCAGGGTAGCCATAGTAGTCAACTCTACTCCTACCATCTCCCGTCACCATGATACTGAGCCTGTTGTTAATGTCCGGACGATGGAACCATTACTGTCCGAACAGCAGTTTCCTTCACCAGTGATTAAAACAGGTACTCATCACAGCTGAGTGCCGCGATGATCAGTAGTAAGGGTTCATTCACAACTCTCCCAATTACTCGGGCTTCCTGATGAACCGATTCAATTGATTTCCAGTTCAAAACGCTACATCACTATGTTGACGCTATGTTGACAGGGGTAAACCAGTGGGGAACTATACAACAACAACCAAAATCAAAACGTTTTGCCCACACTTTTTACTGCAACCTCACAGCTAGTGTGACCAGCGCAGATGGGATTTACCGGAAGGAGACACACCATTCCATCGAACGTCTAATCCACTAATTTCTCGGAAACCCAAATCCTGCATATAGTTGGATACCTACTCTAACCGGATTTTAAGTTGGTACCTCTGTGAACTGGACTGAAATAAAAGATTACCTGACCTCTCCAATCAGTCACCTCTTACGACGAACGAGTGACAAATCACAAAGAGCAACCGATGAATCTCCTGCACCTAAACTTAATAAATTAGTAATTAGGAGAAAGGAACTGACTATCAGTAGGTAGCTTCTTCTGATCAATCAGATCGATGTTTCAAAGATACACATCAGAGCGAACATTGTGTAATCAACTGAATAAACTAACGATCGAGTTCTGAGTCGTCTATAAAACCAGGGCATCAGAGTGCATTTGTCCCTGAACATGGTGGTTCCATAATTTTTCCA
Source organism: Pentamera pediparva (assembly GCA_025400115.1). Classification (NCBI taxonomy): domain Eukaryota; kingdom Metazoa; phylum Echinodermata; class Holothuroidea; order Dendrochirotida; family Phyllophoridae; genus Pentamera; species Pentamera pediparva. The sequence goes on from JAODTT010781861.1 coordinate 2,823, forward strand.
GGTGTTGATTTATAGTTACACTTTGGTGTCCTTAATAACGGTGAAGAATTACACGGGCTAGGAAGGACTGGGAGGGGTCATTGCTTATTGAGGGTGCAACCTGATTATGTTGTTTCTTTGGGAGTGGAGGATCCGAGGAGTTTTATACATACGTTCTATACGTCAAAGGTGAGAACATCAGCGTATATTTAGAGATTACATGAAATACACGCAATTAAACCAAGGCTTTGATACTTTCAGTCTGCTGTAGACTTTAAGTGAAGCAGATGATATTTATTGTTATGTTGTTTATTTGGTTGTTAATGTGCTTTTGTGGCAGTTATCTGTTGTCGCCATGTTTTGCGCGAGTTGTTTGGTTATGTGTAGTTTGGTGTAACTTTTGTTCGTTGTATTCTCCCTTATGAAATCACTCGACTCAGTACAGGAAGTACAGAAATTATGTTTTGATGTTCGTGATACTTCTAGTATCACCATATAGTTCCTTAGACGGTTAAAAGTTTTTGTCATAGGGATCCTAAATGATATGATAACCATGTCTAGTCCTGGGACGACAGGTTGTCAATATACAAACACGGGCGCCTAATAAGTTTGTATTTACAATCCAGATATGACGTCAAAACCAGCGCATCAAGCAGAAGCAGGATATAATGCCATTCATTGTTGATTCCTCTTGTATAGTGTTTCATGTAAAGACATGTGTTGCAAGATTATCCTGACGAATATGCAACCACTGACTTCCAAGCATGCCAGGACAAACCGTTGGGTGTCGATGTTTCTTGCGCAATTCGTTATAAATTGAGGACGATTCTGATAAATGTTAGCCGCCGGCAAATCGATCACCCTACGAGGAAAGTGCTTAAATTGGTTCACTCGGGCGAATGACTCCGGCCGGAGATCATATTAATATTTCCCGGGTTTCCTGATCAAATCGCGAGGGATGTAACGCGATAGTCGCACCTGATTCATACTCTCGATAAAGAACAACATCAATATGTCAGCTTTGAAGAGGAATAGAGCATAAGTTGTGCAGGAGCTCATATCATGGTTTCTGATAGCTACTGATTGACATACTTCTTTTCAAACTTTGAGAGGAGTTTGTCAATCTTTGTCAATCTTTTAAAGCTTATAGAAGACACCCAGCTCCCTGATGAATTCTAGCAGATTGGAGTATATATCCTCAACACGTCATATGTACGACTGGAAAATATACTGATTAATGAATAACAAATATAATCTCCTCACAAAGTATGCCGTAACAGCTACATTTTGTGCAGTTTCCATGAAATGACTGAAATTCGCATCATGGCATTCGACCCTGAGAAACGAGCATCCCACAGGCACTACCGGTCAATAACAATACTGGGCAGTTATTATCATAAAGATAGTATCATGATCCCGCGAATGGTTGAAACCTTGTTAGATCACCTTCTTGGATCTCCAATTCATATGCATCACTGAAAATGAACATTTTTGTGTATACAACAAACTTTGTCCTTGGCAACTATTGTAGATTTACGTGCTAAACATAAGTGTTTTCACATATACATATGCCTCATGCTGTCTCTCTCTGCATGTATATACACGCACTCACGCCTCGCATAGACCACACTCACCAAAAGTGACTGTAGGCAGAATGAACCTTGATCCTTGAGCAGTTCCACATCCACAGTATACTCAGTCGATCACTGTGCGTCCACTGAACATCAACAACTTACTTAGAGAGCGGTGCTACGTTGAATAAGGAGAGCAGATCCGCAATTTGTGAAGAGACGGTCTAATTATGTGTCGGACTACGGAATTTAAGAGAACCACACCAGTACCTTTAGGAAACACATCCATAGCATTGCCATTGTAACACGTCGCATGGTAGCCGATTGCAGTATATGTGCCTTATCCTTTCCATCATGATATGACCGCATCAGATTTCCAGGGATTTTAAATGTTGTTTGAAGAATGTTCGGGTTTTGAAAATATGTTAGGGTCAGTCATGGTTATCTTGTCATAATCCGGCGTCAGACCTAGCGAAAAATGAACATTGGGATGCTGGTATTTCCTCAAAGGGCCTGGCTTGATTTCCATTGGTATGATTTGGAAAAATATTTGAATTCGGTATTCTGAATGAATCCGTATCTATTCATGATATACCTCTCATTTTCTAGTCGACACGATACCTACTGTTCGTTACCTCTATTCGATACCTCTATTAGTGCATCAATGAAGTTGTCGAAATATAATGAAGCAGTATAACGTCAACCGAGAGAAGGGAGATTGAAATTAAAGCCATTTAAAACTTCGAACAATATTGAAAAGTTAGTCTTGTTATAGGCCTACTAAAAGCTCTTCTGTATTTATTGAAACGTACCCAGTGAAGCAGAATATTATTGAAAGGCACACGTTTGTTCTCGTATATAACTAGATTGAGACTACTGTTTTAAACCATATTAAAGCAATTGTGGAGTATTGACAAAGAGGCTCATTCACTCTTCCACAGACATCAATGGAAATGGGATCGCGCTCGGTATTGCAATGATTATGGATTAATGTGGTCATCTCCGTGACTTATGCCATTTTTTGAATAACAATAATCGATGAATCTAGAATAAACAATTACAAATTCGTTTGAAGACACATTATGAGGCTTACACGCCTGAAGTTATTCGGTTCCTGAAGCGTTCTAAATGTGGTACGAAAGTACAATGGTCATGTAAACATGACTTCTGCTATTTTGGTACCTTTTATTTAGTATATTGAAGAAATCTGAACAATGGTGCACAATAGCAGCACTTACTGTGTGGAGTCATCGGACGGCCTTCGCGTCGTTTCCATCGTGACGTCATCATTTAGGGCGGAATTCATTCTAAGTGAAATGAAATAACTCAAGTAGGCATCATGCTGTATGATCTCAAAATTGTGGGTGTAGAGTTTGGACATGTCCTCTTCTTATATGTGCCAATTTGAAGATGATATGTCGCATGACCATTGGCCTCGGATGAATCATTCGGATGAATCAATGCTAGACTGAAGAATTGTATGGCAATGAATCTGGGGCGTGGTGTTTGCAACACCAAATTTTTACGTCAACTTTTGATGAAATTGAATCAAACCATGTTATCGATGCTTCCAGAAGGACGAAAATGTATAGACTGACAGCTCTCCAAAGACCCGATATGGGATTCCATTTTTCTACCCGAATACTTTTGTTAGCTGGTGGTTGCCCCCTTATTGCCTTGTATTGAGTTCTAATCATTCATTTAACGTTGTCTCGCGTCACCTATTCTTCTTTTAAATGTACATTATGTAGTTGTCCCAATTCCACATTCCAGTCTCAAATCTCCTCCGTTTTGGGAATGCCGCTTTTTTCTCGCGGTTCCGAAATAACTTGTGGTATTGACGCGTAACTTTTAAAACGACGTTACATTATCAGGTCTCTGCATACGGAATACGCATATCATTGGGATTGTTCCGGTTTTGCAGAAGTTAAGCTCGTTATTCGTAATAACTACAATTGCCCTTTAAAAATGGGTGATGAAGAATGACGGGAGACTGGGCACTGTACACTGGATTAGATGACCATGGGAGGATGTCCATACAATTTCGACGATGTGCTGGTCGACTATTACAATGTACCGGTATCACTGACAAGAGAGGCCACCAAATAGTCGCCTGCTGATCTCCATAGGGATACACGGCTGTTTACCTTGGAGACCATTAGGCCTACCAGTTTCCGGAAGGAGGCCACTAGACTGTTATCCTTAGTAAGTTGCTCACGTCGCCGTATGTGTGTGCACGTGTGTGGCGCGCGCGTTCTGTGTGATAATTTATATTGTTGGCAAGGATGACAGACGGCAATCTGTGACTGGCTATGATTCATCTCATTGAGTGTCGACTATATGTGCCATATATTGGCAACCGTGCATTTCCACTGGTTCGAACAATAGAAGGGTTTAGGGCCACAATAAGAATGTCATTAGTTGCAAATAACAAAATACACGCATGTGTGCGTTTGTGCTCTCACATCGATTGTCGCTGGCTTTTATCAATATTGTTCATCGATACACGCGTGAAAATAGTGGACACATTTTGGAAGAGGGTGGCAAATATTCAGCAATTGCAAAACTTGGGTGGGTGAAACAATTCGACCAGTCAATAGACAAATGCCTGTACAGCCTATTAGCTGGAGTTTTCGAACCATTTTCGCAGTGTAACATTAGCTACAGTTGAAGTGACTAAATTAATTATATTCGCATCTTCCATTGCTTCTGGGCAACATCACATCACTTCACAAATTTCGACCATCTGATTTGGAGCACGAACACTACTTGTCTACAATGACATCATTCATCGCGCTTTACTCTCGACATTTAGGAAGTAATCCCACTGCATGGGAATTGCCATTTAGGGAGTCAAAATAGGGTAGACAAATAGAGCAATGTAATTGATTGCATGTCGCAAGAATATGGTTCCATGCGTAGTTTTGACACAGATATGGCAATCCAGTGCAGTGTCAATTGTCATGGTAACGTATATGCGTCGTGCGGTTGTTAAAACCTGGTTATTTCTGAATATCGTGCCTCTCCACCACCGGTGTCATGTTCCACCCTGCTCTCGCTGTTTGTTGATGTTTCAACCTAGAAACGGACAATTACTTGCAGGAGCAAAATATGCAAGAACAAAAATACAAGCGACATAGCCTACACTAAGTATTGGGTACGGAGATCGCAGCTCGCTGGCATCTGTGCAGTAGTCAAAGGTTTCACGTAATCTTCACGAAGGTGATGCTGTAGTGTTTTCCAATCGTGGAGTGGCTCTATTGGCTGTACGATAGAAACTAATGCACGGAGATTCAGCCCCAGTAATGTCGTTGCTAACGTAGCCTACCAATGTGGAGGGTTGCCATATTTTCAAAAAAGTGAGCCTACATTCTAGTCAAATAAAATGTTGAAGCAAACCACAGCAACGGAAGTCTTTGGAGTAAAAATACATTTCTTCAGTTACGAAATATCATGATAGTGTTTTTTGTCTTGCAAAAATGTAAGTTGATTACGTTACGCGCGCCTCGTCAATATGATTCAAATTATAATGCTGAAATGGTCACACGGAACACTTCAAAACGGAATTTGCTATCGCTTTGCTAAGCATGATTCGATAACATTTACAATCACGTATGAATTGTGCCTTCGGGATAAAGCAGCCTCTAGGCTTGCATCTCTCTTTTGGCGACTCTCGTGGCTGCTAAAAAGTGGTTTGTACATTGTTTGAACATCCTAACGTTAATAGTTAGTTTCTTTGTTGGTTTCCTTTTTGACACGAAATTACCGGAGCAACGTCATGTGTGGCTATTGCTCTGACGTTATGCCTCTTCATTACTTCTACATCGTATCCTCTTCTCCTGCTGTTTATGGCTACGATTTCCTTCAAAACAGATAAAAAACGATTTACATGACGTAATGAATGAAACGCTCGGGCACCTGCGCCATTGTCAAGGTTTCGAGTAGAACGTATGCGGTGGTTGTCATCAATAGGATTGAATTGAGAGGATTAGTCTGGGTACAGATTCTCGTCGTGATATATGTATTAATTGCTTGTACGATTCAAGGCCTCATGAGCATCAACATCGGTAAACACAAAAATGAGAGTGAGTCACCGTTACAACATTTCCTGTTGGATCACGTAGGCGTTGCACGAGCAGTGCTAGTCCTTTGTGGAAATAAATACTCAATCAATTTGATCGCAACACAATATCAGGGGAGGCATTCGATGGAGAACCTTGGATTGCGTGTTCTGTAGATTTCACATTTCATCCAAAGGTGATTCTTCAAAGGTTATTCCCCATGTTCTTTCCTAAAGCTAGGAAGCCGTATTTTGTTTGATGCTTTCCATGATCCTGTGTAACACTTGTATGTGATAGCCTCGGACATGATAGCCTTGGACAGGCCGTATACGCGCAGGAGTCATTTGTGACCGTTTGTACAATCTGAATGTGGTCGTGGGGCGCAATGTTACTTCACTGAATGCACATGGATATCGGCAGCCAATCCAATGCAATTCAAGAGCAACTGTCTTTAATTCAAATCTCGATAAGTACTAGAGCGTGGATTTCATCTTGGTTACTTGTAAATCTATTCTTGTGCTATTTCTTGGAAGTTTAGTTGGTGACATATGGGTCGCTGTGTTCAACGTGCAGTTGGAAAACTGAGCAAGGTGTTTGCAGAGGTAGTAAAAATGGAGTAAAAATTAACTCGTTCAGGAGTGCCCATAGTGATCACTCTCTTAAAGGAATGATCGCACTTGTTCTCTGCAAACACACACCAATGGTTGGAAATCCTGATTAATGCTCGTTTTTAAGTTTTCTGCTTTTTCCACACGGAAGTTTCTGTGCAAGTACCGTGTTGTTCAGGCAGACGACGCGACAAACGCACCATTTGGTATTTGAAACGAGAGACCACTCCGACAAAATACGGTGGATGAAGGACAAGTGTATATATTCTTATATTGAATACTAAGCTTACCTGACTGATAGATCATAACCAGGCATCGTTATATCTCAGTTAGAAATCGCTCTTATGTGGTTGTGAAACATGAACTTCACAAGCACCTGCGAGGCTGCCGTTATTACTTCAGACCAGAGTAGCTGCCATTGCACTGTTGGTGTCGACGATTTCCTGTTGTCAAAGTCGTTAGGAATATAGTGACAAGGGTATGGTCGACAGCGAATTATTCACCCAGTGGAAGCTACGTACTTGAATAGGTTTATTCAGATGAATGAGGACAGTCGGAGATCATTCTCTTTCTATCACGCTCCCTGGGTCCCCGAGAGAAGCTGGAGCTCTGTAGCAATGTAGAGTCACACCAGAAGATGGTTGGACGATGGCCTTAAGCGAGGAGCACTCGGCAGATTTGTATTACCCTCTAGTATATCAATTACACTACTGTGATTGACCATACCGTGTTAGGCTACGTTTACCAGGTCAGCTTTGTTGCGTACAGTGGTTTTACGAGCAGTTCTACGACCGGGTCTTGGTGTTGGTGGTTGGTGGAATTTATTCACGTAAAATTTTATATGTGGATCGCTCTGTCATTCAACCTTGATTTTCACGACGGGCGACTACGAGAATTTTTTTTATCTCACTCTTCTAAAGAATTGAGTAATCAAACTCGTAGACGAATAGAAGTTAAAGATGGTTGCACTCGTTTCATTAGGCTTCTCCCATCGAGCGTTCATTCCCCTGGTGGGAACAATTTGTTGATTTCCTCCTCAATAACTTGTTGCAGCGGCTAATGTGACTAACTATAGTGACCCTCGGTGGCGCTCTCAATTCCCTGCTTCTATTTACTCAACCAGATGCATTCTTTCTTCTGTAGCCATGACGTAAATGCGTATGTGTACATTTACACAACTATACTTGATGTGTACGCTCCTCTTAATGGATAGCCTATATACAAGAACGATAATGCTTTTGACAGAGAATAAAATAACGCCACGAAGGCATGAAGAAAGGGTGAAACAAAAGCAAACAAGACATATTCGCATTATTTATACCAACCAGGCTGGACGTTGTTGTATAGAGGTAGAATATGGGGATTACAGGGACTCCATTTTGTAGACGAGAATCATTAGGCATCTTTAACGAATGTTTGGGAAATAGGTGAAACATCATATTCTGCCAATTTTCTTGTAAACGATAAGTCATGTGGAACGATAAAGCTCATAATTAATATGGGCTCTCCGTGAAGAAGAGTTGAATTTCAAAAGTTCTTCGAAGTCATCATGTGAATCATCATGGAAACAAGATCAGTTCAAGATAAGTCAATGTTGGGATCGTGGGAACAGGAGTCATATTGTGTGGTCAATCGGCCGTCGATTTTTGTGAATTGTGGCTTCCTTCATCACTACATCCCCTACGAGAATGAGCACATGCAACCCCTTGTTTTGGGGTCTTCATTATTTGATGTGAATCGCTATTGATGCTTGAATAAAACGACATACATGTACCATACCCTTCCAGCACCCTCCGATAATTACAAAAATTCCGTTCACACCGAGTTGTGTGTATTCAAATAAAGCGATTAGGCAATTACTGCTTGAATATTTACAACAAGTCTTATCCAAAAGACTGTAAAAAGCTAGAGACGAATGGAGGTTGTGATTT
>JAODTT010781972.1:0-10972 GCA_025400115.1 Pentamera pediparva
ATAGCCAAGCAGGGCAATTTTGAAAATGATTGTTTTTTATCCGTAGCCTGACTTTAGGCCACCATTGACTTAGTTTTACGGCCCCATTGATTAGTGTAAGTCATATCCAGCCTAGTTTCTTGCTAAAATCCACACACAATCTCGTTCGAGGGTAGTCAAATCTTAGATTAATAGAATCTTGGGAACATTTAGAACATCTTAGGACCCTTTCCATGTTTGGGAGTTATGAGTTTCCTCGCGGGGGGTTTGAGAAAAACCGCGGTATGTCACGGTGGAAATGACCATAATTATGAGTAAATTAATATTTAGATCGAGCAAACGATTTTCGTTAAACCCGATAAATATTATCACGTATACCTAGATGACGTTGGCTTGGTCCAACGTTGCCTTTGTCTACGTTCCCATAAAAGCTCCGAAAGTAATAACTCACTTCTTTTTTATATGTTTTCACCCTGTTGATCCTGATGATTGCATGAAAACAAATGTTTCTCAAATTTTCCCCCAAAACGACCGATCTTTTCTCGTAACTACAATGAGTCTTACCAGTATTATCTGCAAGGTGATGAAATCAATCTTTCGGGATCACACAAGGTGATATCTTTTAATGAATATAGTCGCATTCAAGATTCTCTTCTCGTTAGCGTAAAAGTGCCTTGACTGTGACAACTACGACAGATTATCAATTTCAGACCCGATCCTTGAATACCCAAGAGTGAAACGGAGATTGAACAGGAACCTAAATTCACAGTTCAATTGACTTTAAGCTGATGAAGTCGTTGTTTTCCATGTAGTTCATGAAGGATTATGTTTCCATCAATTTGTATGATCCCCTCTCAACACTTTTGCGGCATGTGGCTTTCTCGAATTTCAACTATGGGCACTCATGGCAGTGCTATCAATCATACATGCTTGGGAGATATACATTAAAATGGGGTAGAGTGAATGCTCTAACGCAAGATATTGATGAGTCATTAACGCCTCAGGAAAGCTTATTTGTAACGCCAGTCAGTAAATGACATTGGCTATCTGTCGACTCATATATCATACTAGAAAACGACAACTACCGAGGCACTGTAGTAGAAAGTGTATCCTATATCCTGGCCGTGACACCGGATATTGATGCGCTCCAGCGAATCAGATCGTCTAGAATTACGGTTGCATGTGAGCAAAATGAAAAAAAATCCATATACACCTTCCAGATCGTAGCTGGTTCCCGTCCCTCTAACATCGAATATATGATTCCCTTTGTGCATGAACCTCACAGATAGTGCTCGGGAGCATAGGCGTAGATTCCTTTTCAAGCTAACTTGTACCTCGCAGGATAATCAACGACATACACGTATTCATAATTTATATAGCATAACAAATGTCACGAGTCGTGGATAAACATAATGCAGTGTCAAGATCCACTCAGAAAGAGGAGTCAAAGTATCCCTATACCAAGGTCGGGACTACTTATGTAGCACTTGGAGCGACGTGCCTACGCATACAGCCTACTAATCTGTTAATGGCCCCTCCCGGCGTTCGTTTTGACAGTATTTTTAAAGCGATTTTACCTGCTTTTAGGATTCTGCGTTCGAGCGATCAGTGGCAGCGTGGGGAGACTTACCCTCCAACAACATTGAACACTGCGGACCATAAGTAAATCACTGGAATTGGTAATCTGCAGGAAAATTAATTAGATCTAGCCTAGAACTCACACTGTTTAATCACTCCACCTCCATTTGATGAGAGAACAGCATTACACATATGCGTTGTTTTTACACTGGGGTGTATATATTTGTTCTTCATTTCCTGACCCATAATCAAAACAATTGAACACCAGTTTTGGGTCTCGCATGCATTTTGTGGGAGCTCATTACTGGTGTGTTGACCAATGCTGGTAATAATTTCAAATTAGGTAAGGTATATGTGATATCGGTTTAGTTTAGTGAGGACGGGTTAGGAAGGACGAGAATTAACCCAAATTTGGACCGTTCTTGAAGGTATCTACAAAGCAACATCTTTGGAAGGGCTATGACACTTATTGATTACTCTTCGTAAAAGGAACATATTCCCGAATGTCTAATCTGCAACGTTTTTCGGCAATTGTGAAGACTTTGAATCAGATCACCACCAATTCGCCTCAGTTTCATCGTCAGACCAGGACTCATCAGTATTTCCTTGAAAAGTGAATCTTTCAGACAGCAAATTATTCTGGTAGCCCCATCTTCAATGTTGTCGATCAACTGCCTATATGTCTTCTGAAAACCACAGCCATCTCCACACCAGGACTGATCTGATGTGAAGCTTTAAGCCTATGCGCACATGGACGGCAGAACACACGAAGCGTTAAACACATTTGTTTCGCACTTGTTTTCCTGTTCCGCTCAAGACGAAATTAGTTCTCAATGGTCGCATAAACAGCCTGATAACTACATTTTTATGGAAGAAAAATCGTAATGACGTTTAACCAAGCCGAAAATCTATTTATCTTTCCAAGCAGTCCCTGTGCAATGCCTATTGAAGAAGAATGAAAATGAACATCAATGACTTTTTCTTGAATCGTAAGATAATTTGGTCAATTTCATTGTGGCGAGCGCTATAGTTGCACTCATTTCATCATTTTGGTTCCATATCTCATTAACAAATAGCGATGGAATATCGCCATGTTGAGTTTCACTTCAAGACAAGACTTTGAACTCGAAAGCCTATAATCTGTTTGCCTTGTTTTGCCAAGTTGTTATTATTTTGACATTTTGTGAAATATCTGTGAGTCGTAGATGTCTAGTAAATTCATATGAATTATGTGATAAGTTGACTTATATCACATTCTCCACTCGGATGCATGCATTTCACTTTGTTGAGCGTTCCATAATTTGTGACGAGCGTTACATTGTGTGAAAGTTCTACCTGATGGTGATGTAATACCTGTAACACACCACTCTGTGATGTGTAGTCTGCCTTCTGATGAGTTCCGTGGGTCACATTGCTAGGTCATCATTTAAAATATAACCCCAGTCTGATTCACTTGAGTTTAGCCTGGAATTCTCATCGATGATCTACTGTTACCTCACACACCTGGGTCAATATTCATTAGTGGAGTAGGCCTACTTGCAGCACACACAATGGTGTTCAGCTTGTGTGGGTAAGTAGTGTAGGATGTATGTTTGATTCTGTGGCACGGTCACAGCTCACTAGTTGTAATTTTAATGGTGGGTTATGAATGGCTTCTCAAAACAATCGACATATCGCACACTCTCTCTATAGCATCTCCCTAAATACCTACTGTGGAAAAATCAGCACAGTTAAAGAGTTACATTTTATGACTGTCTTTTGCTAGACACTTGTTTGTGTTGACAAATAATTGCGGAGAGACATATTCAATGCATAACTGAAAAACAAACTTGTCTCAACTTGGTCAGTTATACCATAATTTTCTTAACAATAGGTCAAGGCCAATTTTCATTAAGAAAAAAGAACACAACACAATAGCATTTATAAAAAAAACAATTTAAGTGGTAGTTAATTCTATGCTGGTCGATCCAATATTTGTGCATACCTGATGCAACAAACAAGTTCTTCCTGAACCAAAAATAGTCATTATTGCCAAACCGTATTGCTTTTTGTTTTATTTGTATTTGCTTTCAAGGAGGTGCATGTAACACCCAACACCCAACCTTTTGTGACGTCCGTCACAACAGTATTTTAACTTCGGTCACATCATTACGCAAATTCAAAATTACTCACTTCAAAGTCATTCTCACAATGAGTCAAGTAATCCGAAAATTACTTATTTCAAGTACCTCCCATCACTTAGTATTGTATTTGCATTAAAAAAAGCTCAATATTGTGTTAGCTAGTGAAACTTTCTTCAAAGAACGCAACGTGAGTTACAATCCAAAATTTAGCATTGGCCTTTTTAATGAGTCGATTTTTTTTGAAAACCGGACACGTGTTAACGGGAACTTACATATTAATTCCCGAGATAAAGGTGAGCGGAGGGTTCGTGGGATACAGGGTGATCGGAAGCCGGCGGCAGCTTGGAGGCCCATATAGGTGCCTTCCGGGCATATGCTTCCATGAGTGAGTAATTAATTTAAGGGGATAAGTGAGTGATCGAGTGAGTGATCAATTTGTGACGCATAACAGTAAACCGCGACTTAGATCAATGGTAGACGGATTCTAAGAGTACACAAGTCCTCACATGAAGCAAGTGCAAGTTGCCGTCTGCTGTCTAGGCTCGTAGAACTATACCCATTAATCTCTATCCTCGATCGGATGCCCCTTGGCACACGGGTGTTTGAGCTGCAGAAATATATTTGTTTGAGCTATAAAAGCTCAATGAACCCTTTCATAACTAGACAACGCCTGGCGGGTAAACCGCCATCATGTAAATCCCCACTTTTTAGCAATCAGAGGGCGACGATGTTTATCTCATTCTATATCGAAAGGGCATCCATGACCCAAGGAAGTGAAAAGTTGGTCTCAAAACGAGCGCCATGTTCCGAAACACCTAAATCTGCGATAAAATCAGTTTCGTCAGTGAAGTGAAAAAAATTATTGTTAACGGGTAAATGACCTTTATTAAACAGTTCTTCGAAATGCCATACCCGCGGCGAGTTTCACTGGAGATAGAAAATGTCATTGCATGCGAGTGCGATCGTGAAATCACAAAATACCTCTGCTTTTTGTTGCCATGATTTATTCAAATTTGCCGATTGACAATGTATACATACAATTGTTACGGAAAGTGTATGACATTTGCTGGTTGCCCAAAAGTGGTCTTCGTCCAAATGTCTTAATTTGTAACTCCTTGTGTGATTACTATATGATGGCAATGGTAGCATCATAGCTCGGACCATACATGAGATAACACCTACATGGAATCACTTGGCCGCGTCCACCGCTGTCCCCAATCGTCCGGCATTCCACCCAATCGTCCGCCATTTCACCAAACTCCATGAGATACCCGCGAAATTGCGCCAACCATGAGCTATGCAGATCCTCCCCAGCAATCGAAATAGCAGAAGTAGTGTTAGGAGAAGTAGTAGTAGAAGGGTAACGTTTTAGTAGTTGGCCTAGTAGGAGTGGTGGTAGTACAAGTAGTAGTATTAATAATGATGATAATACGTTCGATTTATAGAGCGCTCTCAATACACAAATCTCAAAGCGCTTCACATCAAAAGTTGGGTTTTCAATAGACGCTCGGAGGAGTCCAAAGTTGTGGCACTGCAAACCTTGAGCGGCAAGCTACCCCATATTTTTAGGCAGCAGCAGAAAAAGTACCGGTCGCCATAATGATAAGTTCGAGTAGAACGTGGACGACTTAGCAGAGCCTGGGACGATGAGCGGAGTGAGCGGACATGTTGATATCCTGACAAAAGTTCATTTATGTAGATTGGTGCCATTCCATGGAAAGCCTTATAGGTGAGAAGAGCAAAGAGCGTTTCAATAGTAGTGAAGCAGCATGTACCAAGCGAACAAATTGACACATATTCATCCCCCAAAGCCCAACTGTGTAATGGGGTTGTCGCGTCGACGTCCAAGAAGGAATACGCCTGGCGAACCGACGTTAGACGATTGGAAAACATGTCGATCGTGACAATGCTCTGATATTGCAGCAAACCACAGCCATCTCCACACCAGGACTGATCTGATGTGAAGCTTTAAGCCTATGCGCACATGGACGACAGAACACACGAAGCGTTAAACACATTTGTTTCGCACTTGTTTTCCTGTTCCGCTCAATTCCTCGCACACGTCAGAGCACAAAAACAAGAAACCGCATGCAAAATGAACCCCATATGCTGCCTCGGAGCCCCAGATTTGGTTCCATGGGCGCCGAAATTCATTTCGTTACCCGCTCCATAACCCAAAGGCCCTAAAGGAGCGGACTTGATTACACAAATGCATGATTCACAAACTTAATTTGGAACCCGATTTCAAATACAAATACGCAATGTTCCCGAAGGTACAGATTGCCTCTGTCAACCGACTAAAAACGTCTGTGACAGATGTCTGTAAATGAGGCCTACCTAACGAATGGGGATTCAGCACTGTGGTAAGTAAAAGGAAGCGTGGTGAAACCTTAACTAATGTCACAATATGTCCACACTATAAGAAATATGCTTCATCTACACAGTACGGTCAATCGTAAAGCAATGATTCAGTTTGATTCTTACCATGTTTGAGTTTGCCTGACTCCAAGCAAGCGTCACTCACACATACATACACACATACATACATACATACGTCTGGCAACAACGCAAACTAATATATCAGGCGTACTATTTCGGAGGAGGGTGAAGTCATAAATAGTATCCAACATATCCCCCGTAATCACTCGATCACTGTTTATGGTCACATGTGGGGCACAGGACATGCCCCCACGGTGACGTCAGCCCAATGGCGCTCGACCTATATAGCGCTATATGGGAGCGGTTTCCTGCAGCCAGCTCCAGAGCGACGAGCTCCGCGTACAGCAAGACTCACAAAGCTCGCCAGAGCTCCATTCAGATGAATACTCGTCAAGGTAGTGGATGTACGTACACGCACACTTACACTTATACTCATATTCCCTACCGTGACGCGTACCTCGAAATACTCGTTAATGATATGGCCGATTCTCGGCTCAGATCGCGCCGTCACCGCTTCTGTCGACAACGTGGGGCCCAGGACACGCCCCCATAGTGACGTCAGCCCGCGGGCGCTCGACCTTGACGTCCCAGCGCTATACAGGCGCGATTCCAGACAGCCAGCTGCCGGAGCGACGAGGTCCGCATGCAGCAAGACACACAGACGCCGCCAGAGATATCTTGAAATGAATACCCGTAATGGTAGTGAATGTACGTACGTACATACAAACATACATCAAAACACACATACTACATCAAAACTCACTTGAAATGAAGGGCACAAACCTACCCTAATATTTCAGCGTTGGCATACCTTTCCGTTCGATTACACAAAGGGGTTCATAAGAGTATACTGGAAGGTTGGAGAGTACAGTTCCCAAAATACAATATTTTTCTGATATCACGATGACGAGAGTAGTTCACCTAACAAGGAGATCCAATTGTATCCGTTTCTTACGCCATATAAAATATAACTTGGGCTAATGGAGAATTTAGACCAGGTATGGAGTATAACACATATGACGTCTATGACGATCATAACACATTTGATAGTCAAGCGTGGGATGCAGTAATATCTGTCTACAAACAGCACTAAAAGAATGCCATTTGTTTCTCCATCGTTCACAATGCCCTGTTTACACTTCACAGAATTGTGTATGGGCTACCCAACAGCACAGGCAGTGCCGTGTCTTGGATGGTTCAATGGCTATCTAATCAAGCTGTGGTACGTAGTTTGTGAGAGTCGACCTGAAATCTCCAACGTCTGTGTGATGTTCCTCAAAACCCTGTGAAGGCCACAGTATCATAATGATAGACATTATTTCAACTGCAACCTTCTGGCAGTATGTTGATGTGTAATGCCGATGGAGCTATGATATGAACTGCATTGCGAGGACATCACCCTGCGCTTCATCGTGAAATTAGAAGTGCGGTGCTGTGCTGATCGTGATACACACTGAATACACGCTCAGCATGTGTAACGTCCCCATATAAACGAGCGAGGTATGCCCCTGTGATTTGCATGGCGCATACTCATGTTGCTATATAGCAGACCCTTGAGCGCTAGAGTTATTGCGTAACCAGTTGGGAAACCACTGCAGTCAGTGTTGCCTTGACTTCGAAACAAGGCTGAGTCAGTTCGGAGGAGCAGTCGTTCACCGGAGAAATTAATGACCTGCAAGATGCAATTTCGAAACCGAGGCGCTCGAATTTGAAGATACAGCCAATCAATCAAATTGTAGACTGCCTGACCTGCGGTGCTGGACAGCTGCATGGTTGTGGTGAATCTAAAGATTGCTGGATCTACACACAAGGAAATAATTCCTCATGACTTTACAAAACTTCCGTGCGCTCTTGGTTTCATAGCGTAGTTTTCAATTTACGTGAATAGGCGCATTAGTACAGCATTGCCGGGGCAGTGCCCAATGTTGCATATATGATACACTTGCAATTGTGAAAGAGTGTCGCCATATGTTTTTAGGATATATTTCCCACTTTTGTATTGATAGAAATTTTCCAAATCAGCCACTAAATTCTTATCATTTCTAAATTACAACCGGTTAATATTTCATTACTTTTTGTTGTAACATAATTATGAATGGAATAAGGACAGACATTCAGTAGGTCTCATCATCGTATTCACGAGCATAATATATTTTATTATTATTTTCGTTATAAATGTTCAATTTCGTTACCATACATGACTACCCGTCTCCACAAAATAATTGGGTCTGTGAACCCTACACAGGAAAGCTACGCACCAAATTCCAGCTTGATCAGATCAATCTATTGTGTTTACCAAGTTTCCCTCGTCCCAATCGTGACATTAATCTGCCATTCTAACCGATTATGACCCCCGGTCACAACCGGAATCAATAGGATTTGTGTACCTTGATCGGACTTAACATGTTACGAGATTTGTCTGTCTTCAAGGAATCGATAAGCCTCACGGGTCCCTGGTCTGAACAGGTCTCTGGGATCATTCCATATGCCCATAAACATATACTGAATACTCTGGTGACGTATAGCATGCACTCCATTGAAATGTATTAATGTTCGGATCTAGACAAAATTGTGAAAGGTTATTCTTGTACATCATTGTGGTGAATAACGTCGTGACGCGATCACTCGAAGTACTCATCATTAGTCTTATACTGTCCCTAATTATTTGAAAGAGTATGAACCATCGCGCTGCTTACTGCAAATTATCTGACCCGACACTAATCGGGGCTATTCGACAGGTTTGGACGACGGGAGAGGAAATTAAATTTGCATTTATTCTTTTTTCGAGGAGACTTCATGACCGACGAATTCCGTTTTCGGCGACGAACTCGAAGTCATAGCAATGCATAACATAGTATGAATCGAGTAGCAGGTCATCTGCATTTTAATCAATGAATTGATCGTTTACTGCGACTGAAATATCGGAACAATGGTTGCCACGGTTGTGTCAAGCAATTCCTTCTTTAATTGGGCCGATGCGCACTTCTGAACAAGAATTTCCCTGATTGGATAACGCTGACCGTAATCCCGAATTCAATCCCTACCCCTAACAAAGAACACGATCAAGTTTATGCAATACGAACAGCCAACCGGTATATACCAAACTTGGGGTGCTTCAACTGCTTTCAATTTAACCTCAAAACAAGGATCCTTGTAGTGAACGTTGCTCAACTAGATCGGGTTGTATTTTAGTGCAGAACGTTCGTATGAGGAGTACAGGGCCCCGTTTCACGATCGATCCCACTCTCGATTGCAATGACGATATCCCATACATATTGAACGTGAGATCAATCCTAATTCCATGTGGAACAAGTCCAATTTTCAGTGGTTGATACTAGGATCGTTTCACATTCCTTGACGGAAGTCAGAGGAATCTACACAAGCATGACAGTGTGTGTGTATGAATGTATGTGTGTGTGTATTTGACGCCAGACTTATTAACACCATAACTTGAATCCACCTTGATGGACGAAGCTTATACTTGGTATGTCGACTCCCCATAATGAGTGCATAATTCCTATTATTTGGGTCGAAGGTCATCTGAGGTCAACAGAGGTCCAAAAATCTTGTTAACTCGCTAGTCAAGAGTTCTTCGTCTGATCAGGCTGACATCTGGCATGTTCCTTCTTCGTGGGGAGTGCAAGTCCCTATTGTTTTTTAAGGAACCAGGTGTCATCTTTTGGAGAAAATTGGAAATTGTGAAAATAGATTTTCTTGCTAATTCCAGCCCGTTCACACGATAACTCGACCCCCTCTGGTTGTATCAAGCCCATACTCGGTATGTGGGCTCCTCATTAGGGGAACATGGTCTCCATTGCTTTCACTTCGCATATCAATCACGGTCATTTACTTGACAACTGAAGAGGGGGGGTCACAGGCATCCTGTGTATTCGGTATATACGTTATCCTGGCGCTCACTTCGTTTTAAATATCTCACAACGAATCAGCAAATTTCTTCCAATTTGTACCATTTGAGACTTACCAGCCCGATCAGAGCGTTTCTTGACAAATCCACTGCTGATAAACTTGTTCATGCAGCTATCTCGAGTATACTTGACTGTGCTAATTCTCTACTCTATGCATCTACGTCTGCCCAAATGTCCCAAGTACAAAGGATTCAGAACATAGCTGCTGAAATTGTGACCCGCGCCGACAAACGCATGTGGATGACAGTAATTCGCAAGGATCTCCACTGGCTTCCGATCGACGCCAGGATTAGATAAGAAATCCCTATTATTATGTTCCGGGCCCCCGAAATGACGAACCGGCCTACCTGCCACATGTCCTTGATCACCTCATCAGCACGAAGTCTCTCCGCTCGTCCCAAGAACCCAACGTCAGCGCCCGTCTCCAGAATGAAAACGTTCGGCGACCAAAGCTTCATGTATTATTAGTTGCCTATGTATAAATTGATTTCGTGCCTGGTGCGTATTTTTCACTCGTAAAACGCTTTTTGGGCAGCCTCTGGTTGGATTTTGCGCTATACGAAATTTATTATTATTATTATTATCTCGCCACCACTCGCGATGGTGTGACCAGAGCTTTACATACGGTTACTTTTCATGATATTGCAAGTTGTTTCTGTAGGCTGTGGGTAGCGGTTAGTTAGTTCCAGATGTTTTCTTTTTTAAATAGAGTCAAAGTCACCAAACGTTGTTTTATTGTACGTGTTATTTCTCCCAGGAAACATCGATAACATCCGGGGACTAACTAACTAACGACACTATGATTAAATTGCAATGAGCAAATTCTCCCTACTAATTAATCAACACTGAAAGGTTGCTCGACGCCAAGTATTTTTAGTATTTTCATTATTATTATTATTATTATTATTATTATTTTTATTATTATTA
>JAODTT010782083.1:0-10970 GCA_025400115.1 Pentamera pediparva
ATCACTATGACCGAACATCAGTACTATGCACTAACATTTGTGGGAGAAGAAGCATTTTGCGTGATTCCACATTATGGGGCACAGAGCCCACCATGGGCCCTGGGCCCAAAATTCCTGAACACCCCGAAGGTACGGCTGTTAGACTATCACTATGACCGAACATCAGTACTATGCACTAACATTTGTGGGAGAAGAAGCATTTTGCGTGATTCCACATTATGGAGCCCAGGGCCCACCATGGGCCCCGTGCCCAAAATTCCTGAACACCCCTGATGGCCCATAACTTGGTCACCATTGTCACCAAGTTTCATCATGATCCATCAAAGGTTGTAGGAGGAGTAGCAATTTGAAGTCAATTGTGGACAGATAGATAGATACATACATACATACAGCTGCAGTATCACAATAGCTCACCTAGCCATATATGGCTATGGTGAGCTAAAAATGGACCTATCTTGAAAATATCTGCCTCGATATGTTGCTAGTACCCCATTTTATTATCCTACGGTCTACATACCTTCTAATAAACACAATAACTAGTGGACAGAAAAGTGCAGAGACTCCATTACTTGGTATATACCATGTAGTGTATGGAGTACATGATGGGATTATTGTTGGGTCTTGTCCAAGGTCATCCGGGGTCAACAGTCTCAAAACCATGTTAACAAAACTAGTGAATGGAAGGGAGCCAACACTTCATATGTGGTACTGGTATGTATGTTGGCCTGTTGGCTATATGGAATACATGATCCATATTGTCCTTTAGTCTGATCCAAGGTCATGTAGGTCAACAGAGGTCATATTCCCAAACACGATAACTAATAAGCGGAAATGTGCAGAGATTTCAAGCATTCATTATATGGAGTACAAGCTCACTCATATACGGCAGTCTTTCGGACGATTCTGTAGAGAGCAGACCTGTATTTTTGTATTCAAAGTATATTCTTATATTTTTGCTTTGTGCGCTGGCCCCGGTCGGCGCACACGTTGCCCTGCAAATTTATATAGAGTTTAGATTGCCGGCATTTTGTATAGATCTATATTTTCTTACAAATCATCAAATTAGCGGAATTGGTCGGGGACCATACTCAGCATCATGGCTGGAGGAGGTGAGCAGCTCGGTGAGTTGGGAACGAGGAAACGCCTTTGCTTATCATCATCACCAAGCACCCCTCCGGGAGAAAACTCGCCCCACTACCGAACCCAAACTAATCCAAAAAAATCCATCCCACCAGTACATGTTCGTGGCATTAGTGCCACGATAATAACAAATGACTATGCCCTTGCAAATGAAATCAACAAAGAAAAACCGAATGTCAACATCAGGACCATCAAGCATTCAAATAATAATTCAATCCTGATCTTCCCGCTTGATGAGCATACTCACAATACCCTCTTGCAACCATGGACACAGGGAACAATACTAGGTAATCCCAAACCGAGAATCTCCCAAAACAAAACACCGTCCACCTTCAACATTGTTGTCTGTGGAATAAACCCGGAGATAAATGAATCCCAGATCCTTGATGAACTAAAAGAAACAAACAAACACCCTGTCTTTGCCAAACGCCTCATCTCCAAGGCAACAAACCAACCAACCTGGAAAGTAAAAGTGGGAATGGAGACACAAACAGGAAAGGATATGTTAATCAAACAAGGCATGAACATAGGATACACCCACCACCGAATTGTCCCTTATAACGATCTTCCAACCATAATACAATGTTTCAAATGCCAAAAATTTGGCCACACAGCCAAAGACTGCCAAAACCAAAATAAGTGCCTGAGATGTGGCGAGAATCATACCCTGAAAGAATGTAAGGAAGAAAGAGAAAACAAGAAGTGCGCAAACTGCGGAGGCCCACACATAGCCCTCTACAAGGGATGCCCAAAACTAATAGAAGCCAAACAAACCAAGCAAAGAGAAACCCAGAATCTTCAACAAAATCAAACTTATGCGCAAGCTGCAACTACTAAGGTGGAAGTCACAAAAAAAATGGATGAACAGGATAAAATTAATGTCATCGCTTTTGCGACTGAGCTGGTCGTAACCGCCCTCAAAGAGTCTAAGGTCACAAACGTACATCCTAGTGACATTGTCAAAACGGCTTCACAGCTCAGCACAAAATATTTTAATGTCACAGTCCCTGGTGACACAATTTTCAGACTGGTCTTTGACTTTAAGGTCACTCAGGTCAGTGAGGATACCGATTCAACTCTAATCAAACCAATCTCAGACACTTAGTGATGATGCTAACCTTACAATACTCCATCTCAATATTAACAGTGTTCGAAACAAATTGGAATTACCCAACAACTATCTATCTACCATCAAACCTAATATATTAATGCTGAATGAAACTAAACTAGATCCTTCAATCAAAATTAAAATACCAAACTACATCCTCTTTAGGAATGATGTTTCAAAGCGCCAGGGCGGTGTTGCTATAGGGGTCAGGAGCAATATTACAGCCACTCAAAATTGTTTACCTCCTGACTTGGGTCAATCTATCTCAGTCAACATCTCAAATGGTCACAACAAGGGTCTCAATTTGATCAGTTATTACAACCCCCCAAGTTCATATGTCAAAGAACATCTATTTAATCTTTGGTCAAATAAAACAATTATTATAGGAGACCTCAATTGTCATACTGAGGAGATTGGCTGTAACAAAACTACCCCCCAAGGAAGGAATTTGTTAGACATTATTAACAAGTATAACTTACAAATCCTAAATTTGAATACTAAAACTAGGAGAAGCAAGACCCACAATTCTGAGGAACTTCTGGATCTTGTAATAGCAACAAATGACATAGCCTCCCTTCACAACAACACTTTAATATATGAAGGAGAGCTCATTAGTGATCACTATATTGTTGTATCTAACTTTAATTATAGACTGGGTCTGGATAGCACAATTAGGTATCACTATGATTTCAATAGAGCTAACTGGCCACACTACCGTGAATTGGTGGACCACGACTTTAAAAATATTAAAGATCATCTTTCTACAGTCATGCCAACTCAGGATTCATTGGATAAAGTTGCTACCAGGATGTCTAAGGTCATAATCGAAAATTTCAAACTGTGTTGCCCTCTGAAACGTAGTAGGAATTCCTCCTGGAAATTAAATTCTACAATATTTGACCTTATAAAAGCAAAACGTAAGCTCAGACGGAAATATATGAAGTCCAGGAGTCAAACTGATAAAATTGATCTAAACAGAGTCCAGAGTGAACTAAAAAAAGAAATTAGGAAGCAAAAACTCAATTCCTGGAATAATGTATGCCGCGAAATTAATAATGAAAAAGATTCTCGTACTTTCTGGAACAGAGTTAAAAACTACTCCAGTTTTGGTAATAATAACAAAAATAACTATACTAATATTCAACTCAAGGATGGGAGTGGCAACTTTATCACCAATCCGGTTGATCAGGTCAATTTGCTAGCTGACACCTTCGAAAAGATCTTCCAAACCCCTGAGCATGTACAATTTTCAGATGATCATTTAACGTTTATCAATGACACGGTCAAAGACAATGAGGTCTATAAACCAGACTTTGACATTAATCCAGCCGTAGATCCTAATACCAGGATTAGCCCTCTTGACTTTGATCACGCTCTAATGAGCGCTCCACATAATTCATCCCCGGGATTGGATGAAGTATCCTATGGTCATCTCAGGTCAATTTCTTCCGAAGCAAAGACTATATTAATTTTATACTATAACCTGCTCTCTGCCATAGGATACTTCCCTACTCCTTGGAAAGTGGCTAAAACAATTGTAATCCCCAAACCAGGTAAAAATGCTTCTGACCCCAACAACTACCGCCCGATTAGCCTTCTATCTTGCGTTGGGAAACTGTTCGAACGGATAATAAGCGATAAACTTAGAACCTATCTAAATACAAACAACATATTGAGTGAAAATCAAACTGGATTCAGGAAAAATATGGGGACTTCTATTGCACTTCTAAAAATAACTGAACATATCAAACTTGGTCTCCAGAGAAAAAAAGTTACATCCGCAGTCTTCCTAGACGCGGAAAAAGCATTCGATCAAACTTGGCATAATGGTTTGAAATTTAAACTCAACAATTTGGGACTTTCAAAAAATTTAGTAAAACTTCTATCGTCGTTCCTGGATCAAAGGTCAATGGCAATATTTCATAGGAACACTCTCTCTAGAATGTTCGATCTTAACGCAGGTACCCCCCAAGGGTCAGTTCTAAGTCCATTACTATACATTATCTATGTGAACGACATCCCTACCAGTCATTATATTCACCTATCACAATTTGCAGATGACATTGCGCTTTGGTGGACCTCCGCAGAAATTGCAATCAATTTAAAAAAACTCCAGACGGCACTAGGCAATATCGAAGACTGGTGTTGCCAGTGGCGAATTAAAATTAATCCATCAAAATCTAAACTCATACACTTCAATAGATATAGGAACAGAAAAATCCCCACATCAAGTAATATTAGCCTGTTCAACAAAGTAATTCCCATGGGTTCTACAGCTAAATTTCTTGGGGTCACGTTAGATGATAAACTTAACTTTAATACCCATACTAAAGACATAATAGCAAGAACGTATCATAACCTTTTTAACCTCAGGAGTCTATGTACCAATTATAATATTACCACCCTTACTGGAATTAGGATTTACTATGCCTATATTCGCCCATTAATAGAGTATGGGAGTATAACCTTCCTAAACATGAGCACAACAAACATCAATAAACTTGAACGTATACACTTTAGTGCTCTAAGGACTTGTCTTGAGGTCCCGAGCTACACCCCTAAAAGAGAAATACTGGAAGCACTTGAGTGCGATTCAATTAAAAATAGAATCCATAAATTGAACAGAAAATTTGTAACCGACAACAAAAATAAACTACCCATAATTCGTCGATTGGTAACCCTAACAGTACTGAACAATCCCCTAATAAACATATGTACCACCCTTGAATCCCTTTTCCCTGGGGAGGAGCTTGATGATTGGTTGGCAGAATGGCAGGGGGATGGCGGGTGAGAGGTCATGGTTGTAAACCTGAGATCCAGGCTATCCTTGACCTCTCTCCGACGTCCCCTTTGTTCTCACTCTTGACTCAATAAAAAAGTGCAAAACAAAAGAAACAAAAAAGAAGAGGAAAAAAATTGCACAAAACATAGACAAAAAAAAAAGAAAAGAAGAAAAGAGAAAGAAAAAATATAAAAAAGTGAGAAAAAAAAAGAAAAAAAAAGAGAGAAAAAAGAAGAGTCGAAATACAAATCAAACCTTTGGAGAAAAAACTCCAAAGCGGGGGTCACGACTTGAATCGTGACCCCGAATTTGAAGAAGTTATCTTCTTCACCGAGTTGCAATGATCCTCATCCGCTTTTAGACTTTTTGTCTGCCGGCAATATCAATACATTATACAATAAGGTCTGAGCCACCTGTTTATCTACTTTCGTTGTTGTCCAAAAGATTATATTTTATACAGTCAATTTCATCTATTTTGCCGATGATAATTTCTGTTGTGGAGAAGAGGGTGCTCGCGCACCCTGAACTCCTACCCTGTCACACACACTATTGTTTTTTAGTCTGGTCAGGTGTCAGTGTTAAGAATCCTGCTGCGAAAGTTCTACAAATGAGGCATGGAAGCACTACGCATCGTTGGGTTCTTGTTTCAAGTTTGGTTGGATTCTCACAAAATTTGGTGGATATAGTCTACATTCAGTCCCGAGAAGTTTAGCTGCTGAGCCGAGGTCATCAGAGGTCATTTATTGTGTCTAAATTTGCATAAATTGTGTGATTTTCATTCGACTGGTTTTCTCGCCGTTCTTATGCCGAATCATCTTTTCGTTACCATTTTCGGATGTCAATGGCACCTTCTGGTCAGAATGAGCTTTGATTTGACCCCATGTGACCTTTGTGTGCAAGGTCATTGGAGGTCAAAGTTTCTACTTCAAAAATGATTGCTGTTAGGGTGTTCATATATATTTGTAATACTGCTTTTTAGAATCAATGGGTCAAACAACCCCTAATGATGAGGTCAGAAGGTTCAAGGTCATATGGTTAAAGCCAAGTTTTGAAAAAAATGTGCTATATTTATGGTTATGGGCAAAGAGAAAACACAGATTTTGTAAGTGGTTATGTGGTGGAGCCTCGTGTGCTTCATAGAGGAAACCAACTCCCACTTCAATCAGGCATCTGGTTTTGGAGTTACGGAAGGTCAAAGGTCAGTTTTAGCCACAGCGTATGCAATTTTTTCAAGTTCGTTGGATTCTCACAAATCTTAACATCACAACATATGCAAGGTCATTGGATTGTCACAGAACTTGGTGAATAGGGCTTACTTCTAGTCTCTATGCATTGGACAGTACATTGAAGATAATCAATAGTGTAAAATACTAATCGTATTGTCTACTTATAACCTCGTCAACATCATTTAAACTTTGAGAGGGTGATTCACTGTCAATCAATAGCAGCAATACATTTCAAATCACCAAATGTCATTTAATGTGATAATGATCTGATCACCACAAGAGGAAATCATTCAAGTGGTGGGAAGGGGATGGAAACAAATTAGTATATAATATATTGGAAATGCCGAATCATTCCAATGTCATGAAAGGTAGAGAACCGAGTAAGCCTCGATTACTAAATAGTATTCCTCCAAATTTAACTCTCCCAATATACACTATACTGAATTAGTGGAAAAAGTTGAACAGTTCGTTCGAGTTTTTGACGTGACAACTCTGAGGAAAACCACTGATCGCGTAACCAGGCGAGACACTTTTCGGCGATCGCCTTGTTTCCAGAAACGGAACATGTGCCCGAATTTCACATATAATACAAGCAAGACAAAGGTTCTTTTATCACAAAAAATATATTAGTTAATGACTGTTCACTTTTCATCAACTTTCAATGAAGGATGCAAAATAGGGATTTCTGGCAGTTGCAAAACCTAAATTAGGCCATTGTAGCCATCACCTTCATCACATTCAAATTTCAAAACATTTTTTAGATGAAGTATATCCAATTGACTTTTTAATTCTGATAAACCAAATACCATATCTGAATCACAGCAAAGTTGTGAATTGTTCCAAGTAGTTTAAATTTTTGGATGTCATGTCCCTATTTACACGGAATTGACCAAATGTAATTTCAACAGTGCTCTTTCAGATGGGGTGAAAAGTTACTCCAGTCTCCCATCACACAAAGCCACAGCTGTACCCTAACAAGTTTTAAGGACCTACTTTTTGAGGGAGTACAATTTTGTCGGAGGTACATCAGGGTTAATACTGGTGTGCTACCTTCAGTATAGCAGCCTAGTATTATGTTGTAATACATCACAGGCTATTCATGATAAAACGCCATATATATCTCCAAATGTTGCAAAAAGTATAGAAATGTCTAAAACTTGCCCGATAGGCCTATATAGATCAAGCTTTTCTCATAATATTTTTTTCATGTAGACAACCAGCTTGATGAAGCGATATCTGCACTCCTTGGACGGCATCCCAATTTTGGGCTGAAGATGGTGGAAGGTGCCCTGAGGGCCAAGAATATTGTTGTTCCGCGGTATAGACTAAGTGCATCGATGAAGAGGGTGGATCCAGCAGGTAAGATAATATTGAAGGGCAAAACAATCCACATATTCATGCAGTATCTGCACAGTGTGGTTTGATATCAATTTGGTTGGATGATTGAAATGAATGGTATTCAATAATTGTGATGTACATGGAATGATTTGAAAGAAGTTTTGGCTGGAAATTTGAATTGTGGTGTACCCATTCACTGAAATGAAGTGCCTCCATCAAAACCAGGCACAAGTTGATTGTTCTTATGGGATGGGAGCTGTGATATCCCAAAATTGTCTTAACCCCCCCCCCCCCTAAATATTGTCCATAGTATGTGTATAATTGCATGTTCAGTGCCCTTCTGCAGCTGGTAGAGGCCCTCTCTGGTGAGCTCTATAATTGGTGAGCACTATAATTGGTGAAGCACTGCCTAGTGTTGAGTCATTGTACGATGAGTTACTGGAGAGCAATTTTATTGTCATTTGGGAAGACCAGTCTCACCCTCTTAATGTTTCATTACATAATAACAGAATGAACAGTGGGAGGCTGAGGTTACCTCGGCTGGGAACCAACAGACATCGCACTTAGTTTATTCCTCGTGCAATGATCCTTCACAATAATACATTTCGAAGAACTTATTTGTACATATCTTCTTACAATCTTACCTCTCAATACCTTCCTTGCATGTGAGTGATTCCATAAATTAGGGTACCAACTTGTGACATGTACATTTTAAGCCTGAAATTTCATTGTTCATTCAATTGTAACATTTTCTTTTCATCTAGTGATTGTTTGCTAAAACATTTGAACCGGGCCATGAACATTTTACTTTACAATCAATAAATATGAAAATTTCCTTGACAAAATCTGACAAAATTGAAAAATTAGGATCACTGGTATGTTCCCCGTGTAAAGGGGACATGAAAATGCTTACATTATGATAATTCGACATTAAACTTGTTTTGAGCTATCTTCCCCCATGGTTTGAGTAACTTGGCCACTGTGTGACTGGAATCACATATTTAATCCACTGATTATTCAGTTCCTCTGATTTTTATGCTCGAGTTTAGAAATTTCAGGCGTTCCCCGTGTAAAGGGGACATAAATTATGTAATCTCATTTTTTCAAAATTTTGAAATAATTAGGAAAACAATTCTTATACATTTGTTTAGAACCACACACTAGTGTATATTTTAGCTACAGTTACAGAGAATAAACTGATAGGAAGCACTGATAATGTAATCACCAACTTTCACAACGTAAATTTTTAGGGGGACATGAAAATACCTTGCTGATATTTCGAATGAAATTTTGAGGCAATTGTATTGTGACTTTCATTATTCTTATTCTTTTATATTGCAATGCTGCAATGTATTAAAAAACATAAATATTTGTAGTTCATGTACACTTCCTGTTCAAGTTATGCACTAATTCATGGGTTCCCCGTGTAAATCATGATGGGGGACATGAAAATTTACACAGGGAACCAATTTTCAGTATGACAACAATATCAGGAGAAACCATGTACTTGTTGGGAATATGAGTTTAGCATTGAATATTGGTTTATTATCAATCAGTTGGAGTAAAAATTATTCAAGATAACCATTCAAAAGGGGACGAAGATCTCATAATGTAATGCCTGTTTGCAATGTCACAGATTTTCCCCGAAAAACAAGCAATTTTTGCTCATTCGTCATTGAAAGTTAAATGATCCACATACATCATAGATTCATTTCAGGTTTTATTTCATGAAACATGATGATGGCAACAAATCAACGATATACAATTACCTGTGTAGCCCATAGTTCTTTTGCAAATGCCATATCAAAGTGTACAACCTGGAATTTGGCCATTGGTACCCTTATTTATGGAAACACCCATGTGCGAGTGAATGAATTTCCATCTTTGGAGTAATAAAGTTCTACTTACTTATCTTTCTGTCAACAATTGATACAAATTGCTACTTCCCCTACAGTACTTGATGTATCACGCAAGTGAAGGGGCATCCAAAGTGTACGAAGTTGAGGTCAAACGTCATCTACCATTCAATTTGGGAAATTTTGTGAAAATACGCCAAATGCTTCTTTTCCTACAGTTCAAATCGGACGATCATGAGAAATGGTCAATAATATTGGGCTCCAATGCTACATGGGAGAAAAGCAAATGCATCAGCTCAGTCATGGTATGGTGTTCAGGGATTTGAGGTCAAATGTCATCTAGGAGTCGATTGCACTAATGTCACTCACCTCCTACCACTGGTATATGCAGTATGCTAGGCTAGCTACTAGCGTACAGGAATCTAGCATATTATTTGAGCTCAGAGGTGGCCACTCGTTGAACTTTGTGGATACAGTCTACCACCAGTTCCAAAAATTAATTGGTGGATTCAGTTACTGGGGGTCATTCATTCTGTCTAATTCGCATATTGTCTAATAATTTTAGACTTTGTTGGGTTTTGACAGAACCTGGTGAGGGAAGAAAGATTGGTCACATTATCACATATTCTTTGGTCATTGAGTGTGTCTGATTTGCATGACAGATTTGTCACTGTACTTTCATTTGTTCAACTGTCTTCTCTAGGTGTTGAAGCAAGGAAGCGATGTGTTCTGCATCGTCGACGGTATCAAGTTCCTGGTCCCAACTCACTGTGGCATATCGATGGAAACCATAAACTCATTAGGTAAGAGGGATTAGCTATATGAAATTATGAGTCCCATTCTCCATTCTAATTGGATACAGCACTATTCACTTGGCATTGTCACTTGCTCACCCACTCTCATGATCTCGATTTCGAATATGGGGGCAAATAACGGTCGAAGCAGACATCTCCCTCCAAACAGATATGTTTGCCGGGTGGCAAGCAAGTAATAAATATGGCATGTCCGAGCCACAGTAATTTCCTTTTGTTGGTCCATTTGTACCTCTGAAGCGCTTTATAAATGTATCTATCTATCTATCTATCTATCCACGCCTGTGCCTGTGGCGCCAGCGGAGGCCCCAGGAAAGCCTGGCTCTTCCTGTCAGGGGATTTTCCATTTCTGTCGGGCAGTTTCGCAAGCGATTTTGTTTTTGTAATGTCAACAGTGTGAAGCGACATGAGTATGGGTGCACCAGATTTGAATTATCCAGATTAGAGCACAACTTCTGGCCGGAATTCCAACTGGATTCGCGGGATTTACAATTGCAGAGACTGTTGGTAATTTTATATACTGTGGGTGCTGCTGGTTGGGCAGGTGAGAGCTGATAGCCATGGAAATTATGGGCATGGGTCCCCCTCCTCTCATCTGTTCATTCACTGAACCACCCAATCAGTTTGGGAAGTAGCATTATGGTTGTAATGGGCATCAGTATTAAAAAAGCACATTTATAAATCTGTGCTTTATTGCAATAGCTGATC
>JAODTT010782194.1:0-10968 GCA_025400115.1 Pentamera pediparva
TGAGTTTTTTTCGAATCCAACAGTTGAAAAAGTGTTTACCTCCGATGACCTGAAAATGACCTCCACCAAGTTTCGTTCAAATACCCCAGCATTGCTGCGACGCCCACTTTCGAACCAATCCGAGATTCCATATGGGCGGGCATGTGTGCCAAGTTTCATGTCAATCGTACATTGCGTTGGAGAGTTGCCGTATTGCGCTAACCCCCGAAGTTTCCGGCGGCGGCTACACACCAAAAGCCATGATATTCCAGACACTACTCGTGTCGCGGGGATATAATTAGACGCCAGTATTAAATTGGTGGTGCCCTCCTAACAGTGCATGGCGTACCGAGAGATTTGCCTTGGGGATGGGGATGTCGAAGTCGGATCACAAGGGAAGGGCGCCCTCACATAAAACCTCACACTCCCCCATTGGCAAATGGGCTCTATAGACACATGCTGTTGCAATGTTTGTTCTGAGATAGCACCAAACCTTCACTGAACAGTAGGCCTAAACCATGTTTTGGCTAAAAATATTTATTGGTCACTTGGGTCACAACAAACAACAGTTATTGGGAAAGGCATCACGAAGGTATACAATACTTCTATATATTAGTGCAAACATGCATAGGCCTACTTCAATTTCCAATTTCTCCAGTGTAAGGGCGGAAAATGTTTGTGTCGTGACCGCATTGTGTCGTGACCGCATTGTGGTCAGCCGATATTATGACCTTGAACAGTGGCATACATACGGAAGGGGGTGGGGGAACCGGTTTGAAATAGGTGAAGGAAATGGTTTTGTGCAAAATGTTTCTTCTCGCAAATAAAGCCATCCGGAGGCCAAATCATATAGTAACGATTATACTGTAATCAATAACGAATTGCACTGGGACGTCCTGCAATCCGTTGCTTTTTTTATCAGTTGCTCCTTCCCAGACAGTCTTGCCTCTTTAGGAACTCACTTACTAGGTCGCCACAGCCAAGCTCTAGCATGGATCCTCCATTCACCCCGGTCCCTCATATAGCCAGCAATCTCTTTCGGATCCCTCATTCCAGTGTCCCTCTTCAGCCTGGATGTCGACGAATGTGTCACTTTGTCTGCCGCTGTTCCTTCTGCCATGTGTGGGCTCCCAGAGGATGAGCCTGCTATATAGCAGGAAGTACAGGGTGACGGTGGCAATGTCAATTACTCCACCCACATTGTGGTACGGCTTATTGTGAACCTCGCGTGAACTAGCGAAGACCATTCGCGGAAGCTGAAGAATACTAAATGATATGGTGGATTGTGCTGAAATCTTTGACGCAGAGAAGCGCCTTGGACACCTTCTGCGAAGACCGGCTTGGCTCGATTTCATCTAACATAAATACCGGAATCCTAATAGAACATTAAACATATATTATAGCGTAACATGCAACGACATGCTTCGCTTTATTTACGACGCCCTCGTATATTAGGACGCTGTACGACATGAATGACAGTTGTAGGCCTCCATTTTCTCAAGAGGGCGACGTTTTGTACGGCCTCCGATCGCACCACAGCCCCCCCCCCCCATTCCACTCCAGCACGTATACACTCTGACAAATGTCTTGGCATTGCTCCAGCAGCTTCACCATGCACTGACCTAAGGAACCAACTCTAGGCAGGACGGTGACCCAACCAAGTAGCCTATTTAATTGGAGGCGGACTAGGTAATACCTTATCAGTCGACATAAACAAGTAGTCATAAACTAGTTAGACTGACTACGGTAGTTTATGATCACCGACTAAGTTTTCACTCAGTCCGTTCCCCATCAGTCGGTAGATGCACCGGCCTGACTTAGTACGATTTTCAGTCATATACTGTTCGAAGAGACGCAGGGCCGAGTGCTCATTGAGGAGTTGTACCTACATTTCTGCTTCACGTACGCCTTGACTCCATGGATGATCGGTAGTGTAGAATTCATCTGGTATCCTCAGGCACATAGACAGCTCCATAAAGCCGTTCATCTCACAGATAGGATGGTCATCATTGCAGAACCACGACAAGCAGTTCCCGATGAAACACTTATTACCGCCTGTGGGGAACGGATACTATATATACTATTATCCGGAGAAACGTGCAAACCGTGAGGCAAATATGGGAATCAAATATAGACCACTGGTGTGTATCTCCAGCTTGTCTTCCTTTGCGCGCGATTGCGTCTCCCGCGTAGTCGTGCCTTTCAAGGGCGCAGCCAATGAAGGGGGGGGGGGATTTGTGGAGTATGGTTTCCGCAGGGCCCACCGTCCTGGGAACATGGTCATACCATGCACCTCATCTTCCGTTCCTTGACAGTTGTGGAGAGGTTTTGATGGTGTTCGATTGCCCGGCGCTTGATCTTCCTGCGGACTTTCCTATTCGACCCATGGCCTGTGTATGAGATACCTAAGATCTTCCTGTAGCATGTCGTCTCCAAGGCCGGGATTCTTCTTTGAGGCTCTGCTTACAATCTCCAGCTGTTCACAAGTAAAATGAACAGGTTTGTTTCTTCATCTTTCCCATAGTCTCTTGTGTGCGGAGGTTGCCATATGTAGGTGTGGGGTCGCCACATCTACCCTTTCGCTACGTGGGGGTCCATCATCGCGTAGGTAGATGATTTCACTCCAATAGCACTGTGTGTTAGGCTAGGAGGCCTAGCGTTTAGTTTTTTCAGGGCCTAAGCTAGGCCTACTTGGAAGTCTGGAATATTCACATCGAAATTATGCTTAACTTCGCTGTATTCCGTCTTTCTCCTATAAAGGTTCTAAATTGAAGCATTTATTGTCATTGGCTGTGTATTGTCAATAGGCAGCCCTCCTCCTTGACGTCATAATGTAGATGAGCCTAATTCTCTAGGGGTCAATCGAAACATCTCCATGAAACAACCCACCTGTCTACTAGGACCTCCAGGCTCCACGTGGACATATGCTGGTGTCTTCCATGCCACTTTAAAACATCTGTGACATGACTATTGACCTTTGCAGGGAGTGGGATGTGACCTGATCACGAAAGTAAGTAGGCAGTTCAGTTCAGACTGAGTTTTGGACCGCACACATGGAGAAGCTCGGCAACCAAACCATTTGGTTCCCGTGGTGTGAAATGGTCCTCGGCTTATGTTATAAAATGAAACGCGCGGCGAATTTTCAACATTGCCTAAGTAACCATTCTTCGTGGATGCAAATACTCAAACAAATACTATTGAACTTGATACGCTGTTCCGGTTCATGGGTAGCCAATGCCCGCCCCACGGACATTCACTGTGGCGCTGTCATATGTCTCTCATCTATTTTCTATTTACAATTCAGCAGCCAGGCTTCGGATGGATCGACGCCGTGCGACTAATGACCTGGATGACAGACCAATATAGCATTACAAAGATCAAGACGCAGATGACAAGACCGAGGATACACGATTTACAATTTTCAACAATAACCTTCATGTATAATCTTGCTATCATAATGATTGTAAATGGCAACCGAAACTGCTGGCGATATATTACTTGACTTAATTGGTCAAGAGACCCGCCTATATAAAGATCGAATGAATAGCCAGTGCATGTTGGTCATTGCAAGCAAATATTGAGACTACCAACTCACTGAATTACCGATTGTCTTGAGAGTTCCAACAATGCTTGGGTCGTCAGTGGTATAGAGAAGTTCTGCTGTGAAGTTGACCTTCCTTCCCACGCAAGGGACGACTTTTCGAAAGTCTAAAATCCTGAAAGAGACCAAAGTGGACGGGAAAAATGAACACACGAACAAACTTCGGAACTTGTCCACCGCTCTCGTCGATTCGGGTATTATTTGAATACGGTCAATTTTTTTCTGCAATGATGTTTTGTGATCTTTACAGGTAAATAGCGCAGTCAACAACTGTAGTACTCGGGAACACGTCATGCGGAATTACCATCGTCAGGTTTTCATGCACGGAGTTCATATATCAGCTGCCCCTGATTACATAAATTATATGTTTGTCCGTGACGCCTCAAGTGGGTATACGTCTCTAGGGCAACTCGCTCCTGTTGTTTCTACCCTCCAACATCTTCCACTGATTGGGGAGGCGTCGTTTGTCAAGCCATGGAGTGAATCAATGGAATTAATGCTTCACCTCCGAACATACGAATGTGCAATAACACAAACACTTTTTAAATCCCGATTGAAATGTGCAATGAAGAATGGGTTGGAATTCTGGAAATTATTATCTGAATCTTATTTTTGCCTTTGAGGGTTTTACCTCTTAGGTATGTATGATATTTTGCTATATATTCATTTCGTTATATTATTGTTGTCTTGTCTGTTACGTGTGCAGGGATCATGGGGAGAAAACTGGCATGCCAGTGACAAAATCCCTGGTTCGAATGATGCAAATAAAAATGAAGAATAAAAAAATGCATATTTTTTAGTTTCGACCTGATAGGTCAGTAACAAGAAGGCAGAGTCCACTCCGAAAGTTTACTAGCACGAAGACTTCAGCACCGAAAGGTAGACTTCGGCGACGAAGTCAAAAGTGAAATTTAGCGACGAAAACTAGACTTTGACGCCGAGAAGTATAGCCTCTGAAAAGTCAACTTTGGATTGCCAAGGTCTTCTAATCGACTCCAAAGTCTTCGGTCTAGTGAACCTTCGGACTAATGCCCGAGTGTGACAAATGCGGCGTAAAATTCCACTCTTTGTCATCACTTCGAAGGCAATTTTTTGGCGTCAAAGTTTCGACTTCGCGTGCGTCAAAGTATACTTTCCGGCGCCAAAGTCTTCGGACCAATGAACTCTCTGACACATGTCTGACTAGTGAACCCTCTGACCAGTTGGTATTCTGACGAGTGAACCTCTGGACTAGTGGGCTTTCCGATGAATGGACTTTCGGACCGTTAGTGGACTAGCGGACTCTGACTCTCGTACTAGCAGACTAGTGCAGAACCTTCTGACAAGTGGACCTTCATACTAGTAGGCAATCCCCATCATGAGGGTATCCGACGGGCAAATGTGGGTCAGTTTTTGCAATACGTGAAGAAGTTCCATGATGTGTATGGATCACGCATGATCCGGAAATTGCAGAGACAATATCGTTCCGCAGCCAGTGGCGTACCGAGATATTTGCCTTTCTTGGGAGGGGTGTGTTCGAGACCCAAGGGGAAGGGCGCCCTTATATTTGACCTAACCCTCCCCAATGGCACATAGATGCAATTTATGGGCCCCAGACGCATGCTCTTGCAATAAGTGTTCTGAATCAGCTGCCGAACCACTCCTGTTCAATGGAAATAGGTTCTTGTGTCAAATATTCATTGGTCACTTGAGTCATGGCGGGGTTCTGACCCCCCTCGGGCGTACGCCATCAACCGCAGCACCTGACGAACAATCAATTGTGTCGTTTGCATGATTTTACAACGACTTATTGCCCCAGTGCAAATCGATATCGAGTACGGTATATCGAAACCAATAGTATATTGACATATCGCAGTGACGATATACCGGTGTCGTGATCGGTATCGAATTGCACTGGGCCGATTTTCGTCATGCAAACGATGTCGTCCTTTTTCGCCAGTTTCTACCGACTTGTGTGGTTTAGCCACATCACAAGACATGACGGCCTCTCTAAGATAATCCTTCTGGGCGGACGCAGCAGAGGTCGTCAAGGACGAAACTGGAGAAGACAACATCAAGCACTGGACGCGGGCTTGGCGTTGCCGTATTTGCTCCAGAAGGCTACCGACAGACCAGCATATAGGGAAAGATGTCAGCTTCGTCATCCGTGTCCCCTCGACGACTGTTACAGTCATGGGACAGAGTGGGTTAGTGAGTGACTGACGATATTTACATCTCAAAATATTGTCAATTCAGTCGTTGCTATGATGTAGCCTGTATTAGTGCAACTCGTACAACTGGCTGACTCGGTCACTCGGGCAATTCGTATATATTGAACGAGGCGGGTTCGTAGCCACAAGCTAGGCCACAACTCACCTGTCTAAATGGAAGGCAGCAATCTCTGAGACGTGACGCTCTTCGTCGTAACAGAAATGCTGTTTCTTGGTGTAAGCCCAGTAAAAGTTTCTAGGATGCCTAAACAGGTTTGGAGGAAAGGAAATGCATTTAAAACCAGAACCAAGCAAAGTGCCATGAGAACCATGAATATAACATTTAGCAAACAAGTGTCGGATTACCCTGCTGACTTCGCGACATGCAGCATGTTGCTCTATCGGTTGGTCCCCAATACAGATGAAACGATAATTCTTTTTGAGAAAAGTTTGAAAAAACCTATTCGAATGAAAGATTCGAATAAGATTTGCTCATCGATATTCTGTGATTTACTGCTGGAGAATATATCCTTGCCGTGACGTTTGGGCCGAAACAATGTAGAGGTCACATAGAAAAGCCATTTCGAACTTAGATGAACTTAGAAAGGTGCAATGTAGCATTGCCTCTAGTGGAGAAAGAGGGTAAAGATTTCATCATTTCGTTCTGTGAAAAGTTTTAATCGATTTCGGGGACGGGAGGGGGGGGGGGGGAGTGTGCCAAAACCGAGTTTCCAGAAAGACGAGGCCGCGGCACTCATGGACCGAGTGACCAAAACAAATTGCACAAGCAGGTTTTGACTATTTAGTCGGTGAAAGATTCACTGTCCCGTGCACAATTATCGCACCATCTTGCCTTTACGGGCTAATATTTTCACTACAAGCGATGTGCGAGCGCGTCCTTCCACAGAAGCCTCCCATATGATACAACTTTCGCTCATACGCCAGTTGCGGACACTGCGATGCAGCATTCAGTAAACTAGATATCACGGAGTCCCCTGCCATAGACCTGGCACAACACGACGTTCAACTTTACAACGAGACCACGTCTGCCCTTTTCTGGCGGAAATATCTCTGATGACCTAGTCTCTTGAAGAGTCAATATCGTCTCACAACACCTGTCGTATAATCGACGGTGCTGTTTGCATGACGTAACGAAAGAACGTCCCACTGAATATCGGAACTAATACTGCATTGACATCATACCATAGCGAATTGCACTGGGTGGTTCTTTTTCGTGACGTCAAGCCAACGACACAATCGGATTTTTGCAAAGTAAGATAGAATCAATGGATTACAATTTACATCTAAATCGAAGTCGAAACTTAGATTTATAATCCGGAAACAATGATATCTTGGAATTATTTTAAATCCTAATATTTGAGAGAGTATGTTGCAGACGGAACATTGCAATATATCATTCCAAATAATTTATACATGCCTCCGTCACTTCACACATGCTACCAAATTTCAATCAGTTGAGTGTCTGATCATACGTAAATATTAACTGTTTGATCGATTTCGGCTCTGATTTTGAGACCGTCATTCATCGTCGCACACTTGCCTGCTATAATGCTCTGTGACGTATATACACTGGCTAAAGAATATTTTGAAATACTCATGAAAGTATATTCTGCTCTGACCACAGATGCCATAGTTGAGTCGCTGTATGATACTGCAGGCTAGCTGGTATTATATAACACCTAATTATATCCTTATCATGTAATTGGGCAATTGTTGTCACATGATATTAAATTGAAAGTACTATTGCACGACCGTGTCGAGAAGTGCCAATAAGACAGTACCGGTACTATTGCACGCTCTATTGAGACGCATTTAACAAAGTTTTGACACATGAGAAGTTTGGTCACATGCCAATGTTATTGCACGCTCTGTTGAGACGCAATTTGCAACAATGTTTCGACACAAACGAAGTTTGGCCACACGCAAATTTTTGTCATCGGTTATTGAATGAAACGTTTAACCTTTCAACTCATGAAATAATTGAACCATTGCACTGAAAACAATAATTATATGTATTCTAGTGGACTTGATTCGTTACCGTACTAGTCTTGTGCATATACTAAAGACGTTGAAATTCCTCGCTTCCCCCAATAATATCCAGCACGTACTGAATTGCCTTTGTCACTATTCAGCAGTGCGCCACCATGACACAGACTTGTGTTTCAACAGTTGGCGAGCGTATAATGCAATGAAGGCGTCGACTTCGTAACCTAGTGGTTGTGGGTTCGAATCCACGTTATACCATCGAGGAAGGTGCTTTATCTCGATTGCTTCACTCCACCCAGGTGTGAATGGGTACCTTGCGTGGTAACTTTCATGGTGTTGCGCAGTGAGTGGCCGCACCTATGGGAAGTCCACAGGGGACATGATGAAGTGGCATAACTATTCAGTGTGCCAGGTGCGAACAACAAGGTGTGTGCACTTTATAGGGGTGTGTGCACTATATAGTGTGGATGTGAACAGTTACCAACGAGCAGGGGTGATGATTGTGGGCGTTTCGAGATATGGCTGCCACATGCATAATTATTATGAAGCGCTTCAAAAATCCAGATCACCACTGTACTCACTCGTAGGTTCCGTTGTGCCTGAAACGCTGACTGACCCAAATCCATTTGTTATGTTGGTGGTAAGTCTTGCTCCATCGTGTTCTATTACGAAGGAGACGGTCACATTTTCAGTTCGTTCTATATCACGCTTACAGCCATCGAAGATCGTTGCAAACGTAAAACTGTTAACAAAATTAGGAGACATGGTCGAGTTGGTTACTTTGTTAGGTCGCTCGTCACTCAGTCTGACTTGCAAAGTGATACCTGTTACATGTGGGTGTCTTCTGCTCGCAGCAGGTTGGCTGTCATAGACCTCTACCTCTGTATTGGGCCAGCCGAACACAGTCCCCGTACTCCCTTCGGCATCAACTTGTGATGTCCCCATCCCAGTTGTTGCGGGGCCTACCCTGTCCTCTCCTTCTCTCCATCTGACCGCCTAGAAGCAACCTCTGGAAGTCACCCCTTCTTATGAAGTGCCCGAAGAATTGCATTTCCCTCTCCATCACCTATGTCGTCAGTTGGCGAGTTGACCCGGATCGTGTGAGCATCTCTTCATTACTGATCATGTCCTCCATGATATTTTCAGCATTCTCTAGCTTAGTGTCCACATTTCGGAGGCTGAACTTTTTCATCATTTTCTTGTCTCGCCTGAATGGAGTTCAGGAAGAGACTTAGAGATTACTATGTCGTGTGTCTGTATGTGTGTATGTTTGTGTCTACGTACATTCACTACCTCGACTACCTCAACCTCGCTAGTA
This sequence comes from Pentamera pediparva, assembly GCA_025400115.1. Taxonomy (NCBI): domain Eukaryota; kingdom Metazoa; phylum Echinodermata; class Holothuroidea; order Dendrochirotida; family Phyllophoridae; genus Pentamera; species Pentamera pediparva. Next base: position 9,095 of record JAODTT010782194.1, read on the forward strand.
TTTATTTGAATGGCGCTCTGGCGGGCTTTGTGCTGTTTGCTGCACGCAGGCCTCGTCGCTTTGGCAGCTGGCTGCCTGAAACCGCTCCCATCTAGCGCGAGGACGTCACGGTCGAGCGCCCTTGGGCTGACGACACCATTGGGGCGTGCCCTGTGCCCCACGTGGTCGACCGAAGCGGCGAGGGCGCGATCTGAGACAATTTTCAGCACAGAACAGATAGTCCTGGATCAAATATTCGACTTGATTTAGTTTATTTCGAGCACGAAATGATTAGTTTTGCTCATATAATCCCGACTGTGCCAAATTATTATCGAACTGTAGCAATTCGCATCCGACACAAACGGAACACAAGATAACAACCACTTGAAGTACATAGTTATTAGGGTTAGGTGGTTTGGAAAAATTACCATGCTGCAAATTACCATGTAACAAACTATGATTAGACTGGCGGAGGAAGGATGGATATATGTCGATCCCCTGCACTAAAGTCGATAAGACTGATACATATTTGAGTATGTTCCCATTGGCAGTACTAGATATGTGTACGTCACGTGTGTAGTCAGGAAACAAAACTGAGGCATTTCAGACAAATTTCCACGAAAATAGGGATAAAATGACATTTCAAGAATGTTACTGTCTTCAGGGGGAAAACATTGGTTTGGTAGGCTATATGCTTACCCCGGTGCCACTATGCTATGCTCAGATAGTAAATCATTTCAGGCGCGACATCCGCTCGTTAGGTTATATGCGTATCATAGTGCAACCTTGATCAGATAGAAAAGCAAACCACCTCCACCCCTACCCCATCCCTTCTTGCTACTTCATGCATTGGTGTTTTTCTGGGCAAAACCATGCCCATCGATATGAGATTGCTACAGAGATATAAGGTTAACTGGGTGAATGCGATGGAAATCAGACCCCACAGATATGTTTGAGGACAGATATGATGAACACAAACTCTCAGGCATCCCTTTCAAATGATTTGAGGTAAAGTAACCAACCAATTTGATGGCAACTGTATCTATATTACAGTGTTTTAAGCTTTCTCGACCTCTCACGAAGGAAAATAATTAACGATACCCATAGCATGTGATAGGAGTATCACATTACGGTAGTGTTATCGACTTTGTGGTTTGTCTCAACAAAACACTTTTTGTCATCACAAAAAATTACCCCTTATGGTGAAGAGTTCAAAAGATCAAATGAGGTCAATACAGTTCACCAGATGTAGTTCGCCCAGACAAACAAAACTTTCCATTATGGCACCCCCCTAAAAGGTTTCATTGCCAAGATTTCAGTGGGGATGTATCAACATTTCAATGTTTAGGCTGTCCCGACCCTCCACAAAGAGATAGCTTGTGATATGACTGTCATAGTGTGTTAGTGTAATTTGTGGTTTGTCCCAACAAGACGAATTTAGTCGTCACAAAAAAATCAGCCATCAAGGTCACCAGGTCAAGAGGTCGAATGAGGTCAAAAGGTAAAATGGGGGTCGAAGGAGGTCACCAGATGTAGTTCGCCCAGACTAACAAATCTTCCCATTACGGTACCAACCTAAAATGTCAAACGTCAAATTTGTCTACATAATTCCAATGTTTCAGGCTGTCCTGACCTTTCAGAAAGGTTCATAATTTGAGGTAGCTTGTGATAGGGGTGTCATATTACTTCAGTGTAATTGACTTCGTAGTTTGTCTCAACAAGACGAATCTGGTTGTCACAAAAAAGTATCCCTCAAGGTTACGAAATCAAAAGGTCAAATGAGGTCAAATAGTCAAATGAGAACAGAGTAGGTCACCAGATGTAGTTCACACAGACGAACAAAACTTTCCATTACGGAACCCTTCCAGAATGTTATGTGGGGACTGATACCCATC
>JAODTT010782304.1:0-16345 GCA_025400115.1 Pentamera pediparva
CGCGATATTATTTCGACAATTACTCTGACGGTACCAGGCTCGTAGCAAGCTCGTATAATCACTTTTCAACGACAGTGGGTGCCAGCAGGACCATGGAGTACAATAGTGACACAGATTACAAGCGTTCTCTTAAATTGGGAATGATATTTCTCAGCATTTTCTCACGATATTCAAGGGTTGCAATGCTCGACCGATTTTTTACTCGGCAACGAGGTAAGAAGTCACAAATTACAGGTTTCTCCAGAAATATTGAATTTGGACAAGTAGCGATTTTCATAAGGCCTACCAAAAAAACCTGGGTGGACAATGGAGAACCACACCATCTCCCGCTCGGTCGATCACTCCATGCTTAGGCGCTTCGCGTCATGGGTTTTGAATCAATGAAAATACTGAACCCCAGTGTCGGCGATGAGAAATGAAAAGTGTGGGGCTGGCTACCACTTTGGTCAGAAACCATGGTATCTTACATCCACCAAGTTTCATTGAATTAATTATTCTTGGCTTTACGAGCTGACTTCGAGTATTTGGAATAGAATGTCTTCGGATAGCCTCGCTGCCTCTGCATATGTAGACATCCTTCAATTCAACTTCGACCCGGTGGAACCATATTCAGTGATGACACTATTGGAAATCCAAATGGAGTTCGTGCAATGGGCCGTTTTACACAAGTTATCATCACTTGATCGGGAGATGATATTTTGGGAATACCACGGATATAGCAAACTATCACGAAAGTCAAGTAGTTGATAGGAAGATAGTCTGAAGAACCATATGCAACACAGAAATACACCTTATCGCAAGTACTAGCACCCTATATTTACAGTCATATTGGTCATATTACAATATTTGAACAAAAAACATAATTCAGTGGCCCCCCTAAAGACCAATGGAAGTGAAAAGCCACATTTTGTAAATTGCATCGGATTGTTCTGAAACTTACATCTCAAATTTGGAATTCCAAACTCATCCCGTTTTTGTGTTATCTACAATAATTGTTTGGTTCCATTGACGTCACAATGGGAACTCAAATGTATGTCGCTTCCGTTTGAATTACATAGTAAATGCTGATTCTTCATTTCTCCATAAGTAAGAAGTGCAAGGTAATTTTTATATCCAAAGTCAATGAATGCTTTCATCTATATATTTTTACAAATTCGGTGAAATTTCATTCCAATGAAGCTCACCATTCTCGTGTGACAAAGTAATGAAAAACAAATTTGGCACTGACTGTGCATTGAGTGCTTGGTCTTTTCTCCCGTGACGTCACAAGGATATTGCGTAATAATAGGTCTGCCTCAGTCTGCCTCAGTTCAGGGTTGGATATGCTTGATATACTTCTCAAAAGGAATCCTAATTATCATAGTCATGTTCCACACTTCTATTGTCCTTCAACGATGCCCTAAGGAAATGATTTGATCTGAACCAAAGAGAAAAGCAAGGTCTTCAAAAACTGATGAAATTGATCTCCGTGGCAGACATCACAGATATCTGCATTGTGAGCGCATTTTAGTGACTAACAGTACAGGACCTTCTCATGTTTTTATTGCTCTTTTTTCGACAATTCTTCGTTATAGCTCTTACGTGATAACTGCTGTTACTTCAAGGGGCGCCATCGCTTGGTATAGTAACTGGTGGTTTGCATGACGTCACGACGGAAAATCGTCCAGGTGTAACTCGATATCGGTACGGTTTGTCGTCACTATGTATGTATGTGCATATATGTTTACAATGATCCTCCCTTGCGGGAACTCGCTAATACTCTAGAGGGAGTTTAACGCAAGCTGGCAACACTAGTATCGTGCTACATACGCACAAGTTCAACGTCCATGATGATCGGATAGCAGATAGTGGGCTGCAGCCCGTGGTACTTCCTTGCGGGATGTCATGATATAGGCACCGTCGAAAATACGCATGGTGTTGCGAGACGATATTGCCTCGCTAAAACCAATAGAAAGAAAAAATAACTAGCAGCTATTATCCAGACGGTGAAAAGTAGAGGATAATTATGCCAAAATTCCATGGATTCCATGTGTCAATATTCAATCTAATCCAACGTAACAAAATTAATTTCATTGTAATTTTACTGTATGATTGTTGTTTATTTTCCGTAGGTATTATCAACTTACCCACTGTCGTGTGGGTGACTAAAACACAAAATATCTCGGTATGAAGAAAAATACGGAAAAGTTAATATGCAAAATGCGTGATGTTCCTGCAAGCCTCACTGGTACGGGAGATTAGGTTGGCCATTATTTCCCTTCTTGGTTCCTTGCCGAAGGTGAAAGGAATATATGCCGTCCCGCAATTGTGTGTTTATGTCCGTGTGTGTGTGTGTGCGTGTGTGTGTGTGTGTATGTGACGCACCTTGTCCACACGGTATCTGAAGAACGCAAACATTTGACAAGATTAATTTGGGTACATAGGTTACATATATGAAGAGGAAGAACCCTATTGTTTTTGGCGTGATGTCAAGGTTATTCAAGGTCAGGCGAGGTGAAAAACCGAGAAGCATGTGGGCACGATATCTAGAACACAAAAACATCAACATGTTCATATTAGGCATGTTGGTTGCAATTATGGAGAGGAAGAAACCCTATAATTTCTTGGACTGGTCCAAGGTAATTCAAGGTCAATGGAGGTAAAAGTCTGAAAACCTTGTAAACACTCATACTACTGAACCTATTAGTGTGGAGGTGTCATGTTTTGGTATAATATTGGCCACATAGCGTACACAATCCCAACTAATTTTGAGTTGGATCATCTCAGGTCAACATAGCTCAAAGTCTAAAAACCTTGGAAACAGAATAACTGATGAATGAAAATGTGCACATGGCTTCATACTTGGTATGTAGATTGTACTTACAAAGTACATAATTACTATTATTTTTTGGGTCAGGTCAAAAATCCCCTCAGGTGAACAAGGGTCAACGTCTAGGAAACCTTGTGAACAGAATAACCATTATGCCGTGCGCAAAGGTGCGCAGGCTCCATATTTGGTATGTAGGTTATACATATATAGTACATAATTCCTAATATTTTTTGTCAACGAACGTCAAGATCTGAAAACCCTGCAAACAGAATAACTATTGAACGCAAAGGTGCTCAGTATGTAGGTTGGACATATGGGGTATACGTAGTCCCTATGAATGTTGGGTCAGGTCATAAGTCTCAAAACCTCATAATACAATCAACGGTTTACTACAATAGTGTTGGGGGCTTGGCCCTTCCTGACCGAATGGGAGGGGTGAACCTACAACTGAGCTATGTATCAATGATCTCCTTGCACAATAACCCTCAATACCACCACAAACATTACCTTCCTGCTATTTTCCTCCCTTTGTTACATGCGAGAAACAAAACCCTACTGTGTAGTACTACACACCAGTACACCAGCTGCACTGTTCATTGAACATTTTTACCTGGACCCCTGATATCAAAATTGGCTTGATATTCCTGGAATGGGGTTGCATTGTGGTCCACTAATTTGTCTCCACCGGGGAACAGAGGGTACATTTGATGTAGCGTTGCTTCCTTGATAATATTTGACTAATTGATCACTCACAGTTATTAGGCAAGATCCTCGTCCACTCCACAATGTCGTTCAACCCTAATCCTTCGAACAAACAGAAGCGTCTTCCAGCAGTGATCATTATATTTGAACAAGCAATTAGTCATTTCCCTTGATGGTGTATTTTTTAATATTTCAGAGTAATCTATAGCTAAGGAATCAAAATGCATTTTTTAGAAGAGGCATCTTTAGTGTTTTATCGAATAACTGAAAAATCAACAATAGATGATTGCTATTAGGTAACTCCGACATGCATCGCATGGTGTTCCACGAACTAATCACTACAAGGAATGATAAGCAATTGAGAGTGAACTTTCATATTTTACGACAATATTTCAGAACAATATGGGTAATTCATAGGCCTATATTCCTCGGAAGAAAGAACAAAACGAGACGTTAACTTGACCTGACTAGATATCCTAGACTTATTATGTATACGAGGTTTTCTGACTCGGAACTCAGATGACCTTTTTACCTAACCCCAAAACGACAAGATTCATGTACTAATTATGGAGAATACATCACCATGTCACGTATCCCTACAAACACGAATTGAGTGAATTGAGGTTAAACCATGATGGTCAATAATGCCTAGTGACTTGTAGAACAAAAATTACAAAATACTCCGTCTGTCAATTCAGTCCCTGGCTTGGCTGTTATCGATATCTACAGTATATCTAATTAGCAGCAGTGCATCATGGGAATATTTACGCGATACTCAGGAAATTAGGAACCAAGATCTCTGGTTACCAGTAAAACAAAAATCACACAATGCTATCAAGATCAAGACACCCAGCAATAGTGCATATAGGGATATTTCAGAAACGTTATGTCAGTTGAAGGAAGACATTAAAGGTGTCAAGTTTAAATATCCTTTTGTAAGTTGACTTGAAATAGCTTTAGCTTGAATGCCTTCACTTTGGTTATCAATAGTCTGCCCTATATATTACGGCGGTATCGATGTGGCGTGTCATTAACGCACACGACATCATTGCGAATAGAGGATCAACCCGCGCGCGCGAATATACGGAGAGACATGAATGATGACTGCTTGAGCTGCAAATGAATGGCAGAAAGAACCCTTCCTGTGGTGTCATATTACCAGGATAACGTCTCCCACTCTATCGCTATGTGAGCCTATTGCTTACACTCAAATATTTGATTAGATTCTACTCATATATGACTATTTCCTGCTCAAAACTAACAAGTTTCTCTTCAAAATCATATATTTGACTAGATTCTATTCGTGGCCCATTTGATATGTATTCTAGTCAATTTCACTAGATTTTTTCTAGAGTGTACGTACTACGCTGTGATCGTCCGACGTGCTAATGAGTCACTGTTGATATGTTCCCCTGATATCATCTATCATTCTCATGACTGCTATACACAACTCATCATATCGACTTCAAGAAGGTTTTACAGCGAATTCAACACTAATTCCTCCGCATGGAAAACGAATGTTGTTTAATTGATTTTTCCCCCGCTTCAGGCCATGCACGTGAAGTAGTATGTTGTATATCATCACAGGAGTGACTTGCATTTGCTCATACTCATTCAAACTTGTCAAAGTCTCCGGTGAGGACGTTCTCTCAAACATGCATGTCATGACGCCACCAACATATATGGCCTCGTCTGATTGTATTTGAACACACTCCGCCGGCACGGAATGGAATGATAAAATATGTGTTGTTAACATATGGCGCCATCAATATTAGGAATGCTCGATACGCTCGAGAGACTTTGGCAAGTCTAACCCTCCCGTTACTAAACTTCAGAAGCAAACTATCAGTACAGCAGCTCGTTTGTATGGATTACTAAGTCGTTCGAACAAATTAACAACTTGTTTGTACGAATTAGCAACTCGTTTGTGCGGGTCACTATCTCGTTACTACGAACTAGCAAGTCGTCTGTACGGATTACTAACTCGTTACTACGAATTACTACGTTTTACGGATTACCGGAAGCCAATTTATACATGTTCAATGTCTTTGTTCGGCCACCGTATAGGAAACATGTGTTGTCTAGCTCTATCTGACAAGCATCGAATTATAATATGTTGAAGATTCAATATTGACACTGGCGCTTGTGTGGGCAGCTGATTCTGTCTGTTTCAGTATTTTCCGCATCATTAGCTCAATATCGAACCACTGTCTGTATCGCGTGGGTGTTAATACTGCATAAAATACAGTGGAAGGGAAATGAACACGCCGCACTATATACTGTTATCGACTCGAATGAATGAGTGTGTTATTGTTTCATTCATCTTTAGATACCATTGCACAGCTTGCAACTATAGTTTAATGCTGTGTCAGCAACGTGGATCTCAAATACGGAAATGCCAAGTAATATTACTAATTAGTGTCATCATTATCGCAATAATGAAGAATTAGTCGTGATCATATGGTTTCCCAGTCACGCGTATAGTCACTTATGTAGAAATAGGTCACATGCGATGACAGCCAGTTATCCTTACACCGTGTTCCAAGGTCTAGGTTGATGCAAAATTATACTTTTGTGGTAATTGGCATGATGTGCTCGGTGTCCGGAATAATTGTTAACGATTTGTTGTAGTTTTATTCGTCTTGACATTTTCTATATTACATCGTGACTTAGCTTGCCTCACGAGCCTTCTTACACAATGGAAGCCGATGACTGTAATGGATGAATTGTTTGTATCGAGAGAATTCGAAAGTACAGAGCACCGTTCCATGACGTCATTAAATTAGTGACTTTGTCAATCACACAATAAACCCCGTAGGCTATCGAGTTTATCACAGTCAGTGAATGTTCCGAATAATATGGCCTTGCCTGCTTATCTGGCTTGTATAAGAGGCCTTATGGGGAGCGTGAAGATGGAAGGTTGTAATTGGGAAAGAAGGGACGCGTTGTCGTTACAAACTGCGGGGCATGTAATGCTACGGTTCAGGACACGGTTTTTGGTTGCAATTTTGCTCAATAGACCATGCTGAATTCACACTCAGTTCACATTTAGGGTAGGCATGTATCATTCGCGACGTTATCCGAGCGTTGAGGTGGCAAAATGCCTGCCTGCAATGACATAGCTTCCTGGTTCAAACCTCAGTATCAACATCTGATACCCATTTTCACCCCATTCATTCCTCGTGTGGGAAAGTTGCTGCACTAGAAAACTGCACCCACGTCTGTCGAATTGGGACATTAAATGGGGGGCCTGAGAGCAGGAAATCAGCACGCCTGCCTCATTAAGCGCTGGACACTATTCGAAAAGAGTACGCGAGAATTCGCCGTTGTCTGTCCACTCCCCGACACTCCACACGAGTGCAACGCTCCTGGTTAAATGGGTATTTATAACGAAAAGACCAAGGTTATTACACTACACATAACTCACCATGTTATGCCTCTCTGAGGACAGTTCAGGGGAAGGCTCTTGAGGAAGTCACTGACTCCAACTACCTCGGCTCGTGGGTGAACTCCACCGAGGGTGACATGAAGATCAGGATGTCTCCTGCTTGAACAGCGCTCAACAAGATGAAAATTGTGTGGAATTCCCAGATAAGTCGGCATGTGAAACTGAAGTTTTTCCATGCCATTTGAATCCGTTCTGCTGTATGTAAGCGAAACTTGGACCATGACACCAGTCCTAGAGAAGTCACTCAAATGGCACATATACTCGCATACTAGGAACGGCTTCAAATATCAGCTGGAGAGGACACATCCCCAACATCATTCTCTACGGGGAGCTTCCCGGGGTAGGAGATGAGGTGGCATACATCCCACAGGAGGATGACGCTCGAAGGACATTGCCATCGTCACTATGAACTTCCTGCTAGCCAGCTCATTCTCTGGGAGCCCTCGCATAGCAGAATGAACAGAGGCAGACAGCGTGACACATTTTTTGACATCCTGAAGAGGGACACTGGACTGAGGGAACCGAGAGAGATTGCTGGCTGTATGACAGACCGGGAGGAATGGAGGATCCATGCTTGAGCTTGGCGGTGGCCGACCTAGTAAGTGGGTAATTATCTTGAAATAGCCTTACTATGAGGACTGGGCAGGTATACTGTGTCTGAAAATCAGGTGTAGGAAATAATTCCATGTCTTTGTTGTCAATCAGGCTGATATTTCATCGCCGATTGTTGTGAAATACAGACGAGCGAGGCCTAACTAGAATATGTACATTACAAATAACACTAGGTTATTGTCTACGGTAGAACAGTTGATTGAAGCCAGCGCACGTTTCGTCCGCGAAATATTTTGATCATACAAACACGCCCACACACACACACACTCACACACACACGCGCGCGAACACACGGCATAGTGATCGCTAAGTCTTTCAGGCAAGACAAAAAACATGTAAAAGGTTGTAGGATATGGTGAATTTCAGTCCAATTCATGAATATTAAAAGCATCAAAAAGGCTATAGGACCATATGAACTGAGTTTTGCAAAGATGAGACCAAATTGGAATTATGCATAAATTATGCAAATTAGATGCAATGAATGACCTCTAGTTACCCCGGCTGTACCTTTAAAATTCCCAGGAGCAAGGGTAGTCCACATCCACCAGTTTACACAACAATCTAACAAACTTTTTGCATAAATCATGCAAATTAAATACATTAAATGACCTTCGGTGACCCGACTTCACTTTTAAATTCCTCGAGACTGAAAGTAGAACATATCCATCAAGTTGGTCATGTTTGTTCCCAGGAGGTGCTATTTCCGGTGATCTGGGGTATCAAACCCCAATATTTTCTAAAACGATACGCGTCAACTTGTGGTGGCGCTCTGCTTAGATAGTTCTCACGAGATGCGATGAAGTCGTACCTAACGTAAGACCGCTGACATGCAATTGAACAAAATTATGGATGTAAAAACTAATGGGAATAACTAAATTTTAAGTCAAAATCGGGGATTAATTCTGACATTTTTGTGCCCAGGGAATGCTATTCCCGGTGATCTGGGGTTTTTCAAAACCCAACATTTTCTTGGACGATACGCGGCAACCGGTGGTGGCGCTACGCAGCAGCTAAGATAGTCTTCCGCGCCTCCCGGGTCGAAAATCCTGGATACGCACCTGATAGAAGTCAACAAGCATAAGCAAATTCACATTTCGTGTGCACACCAGTTTGTGACTGCCCAATTATGTGAAACAGTTGCTACTCTCGTGGGAAATCCAGCATCATCCTCTCGAGATGTGTCCTTCTTGGAACGTCATCATATCGTGATCATGAAATTCTCGTATCAAATCACTCATCTGCAACTTTAAAACCCGATACACTTTGAGTTCCCTCACTTGATACGACTGCTACCTTCGTGTGAAAGGGGCTTGACATGTCTACCATGGCCAGTATTTTGCAGTCTGGGCGTTGGTCAGGAGAAGTAACAACGAAAATCGTTCCGTAGGTGTGTCGTGGTCAGCCAATCACCATCAAGTGTTTTTGATGTTCTCGTTTTACTAACGTTCACAGACAGCCATGTGAACTTCCTACAATGATATTCTCAATTTCCTCTGTACGATAGTTACATCAGCGAGATGGAAAATAAAAATCTTTCAATATACTGTTTAGCCTTTACTACTGTAGGAAGGGTAGTATTTCATTATCGAGGTTTTATAAGTTGCCCCCTACGAGGACAATAAGAATGAAAAACCAAAGTTTCTCACAAATGTTAACTCAAATCTTTTAATATGACCTTGAAACTGTGGAAACAAACCTAAAACTCCCAAAAAGTGAACAAATTTAACATTAGGCTGGATGGGAATTGCAATGTACAAAATGTACAAATAAACTCAATTTCCTCACAGGTCCCCAATTACTGTCTGGGCGGATTAGGGCCAATGGAAAAGAAGCCTCATGCACAAGTAAACACAGGTCGGATTTGAGCTCTAACGTTTGAGCTGATTTGAACCCTCAGATTGTTCTGTTTTCTGACTTTGCAACTACCATTCAATAGAATCGAAGGCAGGCAGAACAAGACAACTAAAAGCATGCAAACCACATTTATGAACACATCCCTTTAAAAGAAAAACCCTATTACTGTTCGTCAAAGACAGACAAGGGAGATACTAAAGAAAATACTACACTGATAATTTAAAATTTCTTTCTTTTGATATATTTAGCTCCCATCACACTGCAGTATAAAATGATTTCCTTTGGAACTTCCACAGTTAGTATATCTCATTAAGGTGTACCTCACTTCTGTCCATGCGTAATGTTTGGTACGCTGCATCTCGTTTATTAATGACTATAATAATGCAGTATTTTGCAAGAGGCCCTTTCGTGAGCATACACTGGGTATTAATTCATCAGTTGAGCATATTAGCAAAATCATTACAAAATGTTATGAACAATGTTTTTATAACAATTTTCCCAGACTACCGCATCCCAAGACGTATAAGATAAACAAACAGCAAATAATGTAAAAACCAACAGAACAAATATATATATTTTGACTCTACAATCTCCTTGGCAGAACCGTCGTGTCTGGACGGAAAATCTGTATCCCTGTGAGACCCATACTAATTTGCCAGTAGCCAACATGGAGAGAAGGGGGAAAGGGAGAGGCCTAAACCGCACATAGTTCTCCCTAATTAGGCAAAGGTGCCAGTAAAATCCAAACACCACGCAAAATTACCTGCAGTAACATTTAGGCAATTCTTTACTCTCCGATTAATATAGACAACCCACGTTATCAACGACGCCTTGCCTACCATTGAATGATTGGCGTTCTTGTGCACATGTGTATTTGCTAGCAAATGAAACACAGGCTTCTATAACATTCAGCTGCAATAATTTGATATGATATGCCCAGCTATGATTGAGGGAACAAAATCAAACTATGCTCCCATGTAGTTTACGTTCACCTCGTACTGTTCTACACTGCGAATACGTCATGGTGTTTTAGGCCCCCATACCCAGCACGACACTGCTATTGCACTTTAAATTTTAACACAGGAAACATGTCTCTCTAGGCCTATATTTAAATTTATGCATACCACTTGAAGCGTCCCCTCAGCCGACATCATATATCAGATGTAAAATAGTATTGACACATTCGTAATATGATCTGGAAAAATCCTCCCGGCTGCGTAGTTATTCGTTTCACAGTTCTGGCATGGCCCCAAACCTTTCAGCTAAACATTCCGACGGATGTATTTATTGATTGGGCCGCTTTGCCAAGAGGCTTAAAGAACAAATTTCAGAAACGAGGACGGGAATGGAACTACAATTTGTTTTAACAAACATTGGTACTCACAGAGCATTTTCCCTGACATATTATCGATGACACTCATGCAAGATAATAAGTTCCAATAGGTTGCTATAATCCTCCATTTGCAAAAGTGTCATTTGTGTTAGTTGAAAAACCATGTGTGACAAACGTTTGGAGGTAACCAGATAACTCTGATCATATCTCAACTCCAATCACTCCCACCTTTCTGCCTCAAACAAGATTTTTGCACATGCGTCTAAAACACTGTATTTACGGTCAATTTCTGGTCGGCATAGGCATCTTTGGATTTCCAAAAATAGGCAACAACCGAATGAAGCTTCATTCCTAAGCAATGCATAAATGGTCTAATCATTTAGATACATGATAACGCATCCACCATTCCCACCACCAGCCCAAACCTGCATTGTACAAACTTATCACTAGATTACAGTCTCTGGTGAGTAGATACAGTGGAATCAATTCACCTGGGTTTTATAACGTCGTATATATGTGCGGTACATCTCATGTATTACTCTGACTCTGGCACCCCGAATCGCTGTCCTCATTAGACCAACGTGTAAACGTATCTTTTTTGTGGCTCGAACCACAATATATGTCATCACTAATTCAAAGAGAAAAGACCATTTCAGCAATTCGGCATGACATCACGTGGACCACGACACTGCTGTGTCTTGTTGTGCTATTCCACGATTCATTTAAGTTTCTGTCAGTCGGTCATATAAGTAGAGACATACTGTTGTTTGGTAGTCAATCCGTCAATTTATGTACGGGGACTCAGTGAGCAATAGCTGCACGTCGGGACGGCCACGTAGCCCATGTAGTTGGGGGAATGGACCAGGTCCAGGCCTGATCGCTTCGCCGGGGGATGCCGCGTGATTGGAAGCGGCGGGTGGATGCAACGGCGTCTTCCAGGCATGTGCTCGCCTATGTTACTTGTGACTTTAACGCTGTGAACAGAGTAATACCATCCAGGTAAACATCAGTGTAGAGACAACCGCCGTTACATGGCGGCTTCGTCACATGTTACAAGCAAAATAATTAGGTATAGTGAAGGTCTTTGTACCTCCAGCCTAAATTTAATGTAGTTACTTGTTCTTTCTTTCAATACAAAAGTGAAAAATGTGCGACTAGATTTGAATTTACATAGCAGCCTAGTGGTGACAAGACACATTGACAAAACCATTTTATTGCCACGAATGGTTAGCATATCACACAATCAGTCTTAGTTGGGTCTTTGGCGGGTTTGAACTTTGGTCGTGTCCTTCGAATCAAGCTTCGGCTCCTGGACATATCCTTGCCGCTCTCTTTAAACTCCTCCGTGCTTTCATGACGGCGCCTTGTCTTCCCTTTATAGCTTCCGTACTCGCTCATCCTTCGCTTCAAAATAGGGCTCAGTTCTCTTGCGACCGGTAATTTGGCTAATTCAAGTACTTTTAGGAATATGTCTAATATCAGGAAGTTTTCCTTTGCGGAAACCTCCAGGAAGCCACATTTCCAGTCGTCCTTCTCCATTACACTACGGACGTCGTCCGGGTCTACTTGCCTTTGGGATTCAAGGTCCAACTTGTTTCCAATTAAAACAACCGGGAGCTCGCTCCAGTCCGTTCTCTGCTCTCTTATCTGTTCATAAATTTGTTTGACGACGTCGAATGAGTTATCATCAGTTATCGAGTAAGTTAGGATGAAGGCATGTGCAGTGGAGATGGATAGACGTCGCATGGCAGGAAACTGCATCGTTCCAGCAGTGTCAATGATGTCTACAGTGATGCTGTGACCGTTCATGTGATATTCGCGACAGTGTAGGTCCTCAACGGTAGGTTTATACTTTTCCTCGAATCGGTTCAATAGGAATTGGGATATGATGGAACTTTTACCCACCTTTCCTGAACCAAAAATTACCAGTCGATATCGTTCAACGTCAGCCATCTTGTTGAAGTCACAGAACAAGAGGATGCATGTGTCAAATATCACAATTGGTATTACCGTAGAACCATACTAGTTGTATCGTTGTGTGTGTCTTGGTTCAGCGTCCTTCCAGTGCATGAATGGTGTATTCTAATCGAATTAGAGCGAAGCACCGTCATCGTACACTGCAAAATCGAGAAAACAGAAATATAGCATATAATATCATGCAATTGAAAAAAATCACCCTCATCGTACGAAATGGTATACACACATCGAACAAAACTACACACTTTTCAACAGAAATATCGATGTGATACTCTGATGACGTTACGTGTGTCAATAATTTTAACAGCTACATCCCTTGTCACCAAAGATGTTTGGTGGTTGCGAGAGCTATTACAGTCCATGACTTCTAAGCATGACACATTGTCACATTTCCGCACATAAAATCGAAAGAATGAAAGGGGAGAGACATTACCAGCGTACGCCTGATTTAGTTGTACCCAATACCAATGGGAGGCAAGAATAGGGTTATTTATAGTTATCAAAGAAGGTGAGTGAAAGATGGTGATTATGGAATTGCCAAACCTTCATCGATAAATATTGGTGACTGTTGTAGCGCGTGTTTATTATATTTCACGTCTCTGAGTGTTCTCTCCTGAAGCACCATGCCAATGAGTCCCCTCATTTTTCATTCCCTAACCGAACGCATGGGGAATCTGAATGCATTTAAAGAAATCCTGTGTGTGTGTGTTCATTAAGTTCAAAGTTGGTAGGTTAGTTTTGGGCTTAGCGTCAGGCCAATGTCATTGAAGGTCAGGAGAGGACAAATGTCAAATAACTTGGTCAGCACGATATCTGAAGAATGCAAGAATGTATCATATTCAAGTTAGGTATATATTGGCTGCGAATATGGAGAGAATGAACCCCATTGTTTTAGGTCAAGGTCATTGATTGGAAAAACTCCAAACATCTTGTTAACACGACATCTGGATAACAAATTAGGTATGTGGGTTCCCGGATAAAGAGGTGGAGCCTTTAGTTTTTTGCGATGCATGCCGCAATGTTCCCTGCCCGTCACCTAGCTTGACGAAAAAATGTGGTTACACATGTTACGGACAAGCAAAAAATTCAGCGAAAAATTAGGTAAGGAATCACACCACATGGTAGTGGTCTTGTTTTCTCTGTGAAGTGACCTTTCAAGGTTCCCATTTTATTCCCCGGTAGAGTAATGCGATTGCGACGACATGACCCATCTAAACGTTTATCAACATTGAATATTACTGAACGCGCAATCTTACAATCATTCGATCTTATGTCTGGATCTCCACAGACCGGGCCAACCAGTCTTCAATTATGACTGCGGCAACCTTGATACAAACGTATCGTTCTTGTTACTCCCCAAAGAGACATTCACAAATTCCAGTATCCCATTAGGCGGGTTGCTGTGATATTTTTATGAGATGCAACGGATCGACCTATCGTTACAAAGATCTGACCTAGTAAACCTGAAGCAGTTGATTCGTATCGAATACACAAAAGCTACAGATAAGAAAATTAGTAATTTTCTTCGGTAGCTACCGATGAAAATAATAACACCATAATCTGACCGTAACTTCTCACATCTAATCTAATTGACATCTAATTATCGGGTGCAGCATATCCACTGTTAATCCGTCTTTCGCCTCCTTACCTATAGCTTAATCAAGAGAGAATTCGGGTTCGGGTTTCCTTATTCGATTTTGGGGGGCAAATGACCTTGTCTGTGGAGAAGCTATTTCTAGAGGTCAGGTCATGGACATACATCCAAAACATCCTGGGTAATTCCTGGTTATTTTAACCAGAAAAGAGTCAACCTGACTACAATCACGCGCGTGGTTGAGGTTGGGGGCTCTCTCCTGGTTAAATAACTCGGATGTTGTTGGAGTGTGGGGTAACATCCGCAACGTGGGGAGTTATCAACCTTCCTCGTGGATTGTGCTGGCGGAATTTCTCAGTTCTATCATGTGGTGTTAGGTTGCGGTATTTGGTGGACATTTGCTCTTGCACTGTTCTTCACTTGGTCGGGCGATGGATCACAACTTCAACCTTCATCACCAACTCCGCCACACCAGCTGATGAACACTGCCGAAGCAAGGAATTATATCAGTGATGGTTCTTAGAGATGGAGCAGACGGAAGGGTCACCGTCAATCTCATTGCGCGCATACCGGTAAATATAATTTATTTTAAAGTTTTCTCTTGCCACTGAGTCCTACACATCAACTGTATTTCTTCTCAATCTATGGGTTGACTTTCATTAACGAGGCATTATCGTCTGGTAACGACTGCTGCGCTCGCATGACGTCACGACGAGACATCGTCCCATTGCAATTCGATATCATTTAGGGTATATCGTGAATATGTCAATGTAAGATTAGATTCGAAATACCGTTTGACAATTTCCCGTCGTGATGTCATTCATGCAGATGGCACCGTCCATAGTTCGCCAGGTGTGGCGAGACGAAACTCCGTGATTCATTTTTCTTTAAAAAAAATGCACACATCAGTCACCCAGTGATGACAACTCGTTCATTGATCAATATATGAGCACGGTAACTTACCTACTTGGAAAATTGTCACCCCTTCTCGACAGAGCAAGTTGATTAAATGGTGCTCAAATTTGTATCGGTCAGTACAATTCCCACGCCTTAGAAGAATCGTTGCAGTTTCAACCGACGGTCAGGAACATCTTGATGCATGAGGTTGGTTCTCAGTGACATTGTAGAGTACCTCTGAAATGCCGATGGATGTCAGCTGCGTATAAAGAACGAACACCAGACTATTAGTATGTGATGAATGGACTGAATAAAGAATGAATAAGTAGTGCCAAAAATGACAAAGTAGAGGAGGTAAAAAGGTGTTGTACAAGGCGTCAGAATTAGGGCAGTATTCAGTCTTTTTTGCACTTAATCCGACGAGTCCTACGCTCGTAGTTATCTCTGCGATGAGGCCCGGGTTTATTCCCTAGTGAGGAATGCTGAAATACTTCCTTGTGTAGCAATCCTTGGTCATAAGAATACGAACTATAATGAAATTGCGCGAAAACACTGTCACAAAAAACTCATTTATATGGCTCACCTGAATGAGTCCTATTATCAAACATAACCATGAACCCATGTTGTATGTGATTGTCATGTTAGGCCAGCTAAGTCCCATGTGGTGAAATAAGTCACGATAAATTAAACGTGTAATACCGAGTATCGATGCTCACACTGAATTGTTCCCACATCAATACTACAATTTGATGATTTTCTCTTCCTATTGATTGAAAGAGAATGTTTGACTGATCAGTTGGCGTATGACGATTATATCTAAAAGGTGGGTTGGTTAATATGTAGAATGATCGAATATCCCGATATACCAAGTACAATATGTAAATAAAACAGCGGTCGCATAGAGGGACACTTCTCGGGAATTCAATATATATAGGCCTATATATGTACTTTTGTGTTTTTTTCGATGTCACATGTGCCACACCCACAGTAAAAACTCTTCCGTGACATCTGAGAATGCACGGCTCCTATGTGATGAAATGCCGCGGCAATGATCCGTGACTTCCACGCGATTCGTCTGCCCGCAATCAGATGGATTGGTAATCGATCGCCGTAATTGCA
>JAODTT010782305.1:0-10963 GCA_025400115.1 Pentamera pediparva
AGAGAGGGTGGGTGGGTGGGGGTGGGGGGTTAGCTGGAAAGCTAACCAATTGTCGTCTATGTCATTATGTACCCAATGCACCCACGTTCATGAAATGGAACGGCTGGCAAGCCTACTGTGGTGGGTGTGGCGAGGAGAACCATTAAAGAAACACCTCATAGCTAACCTAGATTAGCTAAAGAGGTAACCAATTAAAACCAATCGCATAATAAAGGCTAATATCCCTGTACACATATTGGGCGATGCCAGTCATTTTGGGTGGTGGGCTGACCCTGCCAGTAGACCCCAAAGTGATCTACCCTCACGGCTGACCTAGATTAGCTACAGATGTAACCAGTTTAAATCAATTGCAAAACGAGAGCCAGCTGTGTGGTCCACGACCAATGTCGCCTTGTGTAGTTAAGGTTTATTATAGAGAACCGTGATCCTTCTTCGCCTACCTGTCCACGCGGAGCTCTGAACTGCTAGCAGGGACGCGATTTATTGAGCAGGCCTGCTGCGTGTGCCACACTCACAATACGCTAAAAGAGATGTTGCATTGGGAAATCAAGGGGTGTACTTCTTTCCTCATATTACACATCGGCCCACTCTATTCAGCATATTATTCCCATTCTGGCGAAATGTATACATAAAAAGATTCGGAAATAGTGTAGACACCTTTCTGCGGATAATTAAACAGAGAAAACACAGACATTTGTAATTTACAACTTTGCCAGCGAAACTTAGAGCTGGACATCAGTGAATTACAGAGAGAGAGAAGACGATGGGATCGCCCGTATGGATAGGGTTAAACATTTGCCAGAATGGAACTAGTAGGCTAAATAGGATGGGGGCAGTGTAAGTATAAGATTTTTCAGGTGCCCCGTGCAGCAGTCGATGGAGAATCAGTTATTTAAGGACAACTGCAGGATGAATAGTAATGCACCTTCAAAATGAATCACTTCCGAAAAATGGCATAGGCCTAAAGCTATACAATTATGCAGATACGGGTGTCGCTCTATTACCACTTACACGTCGGCACCAATGATATCAAACCAACTCTGATGGGTGTTAACACGACACGACACTTCTGGTGTTACGTGGAGTGTTATCATTTGATACTTCAGTTTTTTGTGTGCAGTAGGAGAAACAAAACTGCTCTTCTAAAGCTGCTGACTCTCCATACGATCTGGTAAGCTATATACGACTATGAAGTAGAAAACGTGATGGGTGTTAAGTAGGTGGTCATATGTAGGCCTATTCGGTAGAA
The DNA here is from genome assembly GCA_025400115.1 of Pentamera pediparva. Lineage (NCBI taxonomy): Eukaryota > Metazoa > Echinodermata > Holothuroidea > Dendrochirotida > Phyllophoridae > Pentamera > Pentamera pediparva. Next base: position 1,250 of record JAODTT010782305.1, read on the forward strand.
CCACAGAGAGGTTTGCTATTCGTAGGCTGTTTCATATACCATATGGTCCAGCCGCCTCGATGGCCAATAAAACTGATTCATTTAGCCAATGAAAACGAAAGAACATAATTCCGTAAAATAAACAACCCAATATCGCCAGCCATTGCATTCTTTTTTCATGGCGTTCAAATGTTTTGCCAGGGTGAAGGAAAAGGGTTTCAAGGTATATACACCTCCTCTTATGTGAAACATACTACAATTGGCGGTCTGTATACGCAGAATGGTGGAATGTTTGTGAAGAAAGAACATGAACATGTACCAAGTTTGTTGGCAGCCTTCTTTTTTATCCATGAACCCACGTGGCTACACAATTGGCTGCTCATCATCCATATATTATGTTCTACTTCTTGATTCGTCCTTTTCATCTTGTTAATTGCCTTGATCGACTTTGGCTTCTGTCTGTTCCAATTGCGTCACTAACTGTACAGCGTACAACCGGTCCCACGGAATAATTTCACGTTTTTCTCTTGTTCAGTATAGGTTTTGTCGTTTCGAGGAGTTTTTCCACCTCCCATCATTGTAACCTCCCGTTACCATTGCTGCCCTTGTGTAGTGCGTTAAGAACGCACTCACTCACTCATGGGAGCACATGCCTGGAAGGCCTCCAGTCACCCGGCCTCTTCCGGGCAAGTGACCAGGCCAGGGCCTGAACCATCCCCTAACTCCCTAAGGTACCCGCGCATCTGCGCCAATCAAGAGCTACGTGGCCGCCCCGGCCGGCGACCCCAACCACCGGGTCCCGTGATGACAGGACGCGACGTACAGGGTCGCCTGCCGGAAGGCGTGCCATATGCCCGAAGGAGCGCGGTTGACGATCACGAATCGGGCAGCTCACCCTCACCATCCCCGCCTCCCAAAGTACCCTGACACTGGACACACGATCCTGCCAGCGGTATCCAAGGATGTGGCGGAGTGAGCTAGTCAGGAAAGAATCCATTCTCCGCCTCATCCCAACAGTGAGCGTCCACGCCACACTAGAATAAGGCAAGACTGGGAGCACAATTGAGCTGAAACACGGAGCTTGGTTCCTTTGCTCAGATATCGCGACCGCCACACACCACTGTTCAGCTACTTCATGACACCGTATGCCAGCCCAAGGCGTCTACTAACCTCGGGCTCGCAGGACACAGTGCCACTAATGACACTGCCAAGGTAAGCGAAAGATTCGGTGACATCCACGTTCTCACCCAACACCTGCACCGACTCAACAGCCCGGTCCAAAGCATCACCGAAGGACTGGATCTTGGTCTTAGTCCACGACACATGAAGTCCCAACGGATTGGCCTCACGGCTAAGTGTTCCAAGGGCATCCACCAGAGAATCCACAAACTGAGCAAGCAAAGCAGCATCATCTGCAAAGTCCAGGTCAGAAACCCTGACTTCACCAAATGAAACCCCACAATCTATGTCACTCACAACCTTCTCCATAATCCAGTCTATACAGGTGTTGAAGAGTGTAGGAGCTAGTGTACAACCCTGCCTCACCCGAGACAACGGGGAAGCAGTCACAGACCCCACTAGCACACTTCACAGCACTCTCAGTACCATAATATAGACTATTGGAGCCATTTATGCGCATGACATTCATTCTCCATGATTTATCCGCCCGATAGTGTTATCTGGATGTCAGTTACAATACATGCTGCGAAACTGATTGATTTCTTTCAGTTCGATTGCTGCCCTATTAGGCGTCTTATATTTTGATTTGTTGCAAAGACAAAATCATGTCCTTGTGGTCAATGAAAGTTTTATTGCGCGGTATATGCTTGCCCCTCCTCCTTCAAACCAACCCCTCTAGTGACATGATTGTCAGTTGTAATATATCGTTAATTTCCTTTCCGAGGTATGCTCATTACGTTTCCTGCTTTGTGAACCATCTTGGCCCTTGAGTACCCTTCATCGGAATTCCAGATTCATGCAATATTTTTGCTAGAAATGATTGGTTTCCTTTTAATTCAGCTTACCTACGCATACACAAGAATTAACTTGTCATTTTGGGTCGGGATTTATATAATCAGATGTAGTATCATGACATAAGCCTCAATGAACGTTAAATCTTGTACAATAACGGGGAATAAGACAACGGCGCCGAATTTAGGTATACATCGGAATTATTATTATGTTTTCTTAGAATATGAATGGGCGACCTCACGTATACGTTAAAAGTTATTTAGTTTTCCATCGCTATCCGTCTGACCGAACTGGCGTCAGCCATGAATAACCAAACTTCGCGGAAAAAACGACTCACATCGTTATAAATCTACCATCATCATGTTATCCGTTCCTCGGGGTGTACCGGTACTTCACGTCAGAGAGTTATCTACCTCCGCATCATTATCACATTGATATGACGGCAGAATTGCGAAATGATCGAAGTCTGCTGCTTCAACCAACTGACCAACTGAACATTCCGCAATTCTTCCTGAAACATTTAGGTCTACATGGTCTACCCTCTTGTTCGGGCTTGCGCAGCCATCAATCTAAACCCTCGATAGGCATAGGCCTATCCCATCCCAGAGCATGAACATCATCTCCCAGCGAGAATTTTGCATAAGTATTGCACATTGAATGTACCAATTCTTAGCAAATTGTATTCGAAGAATCGCTCGAAGGGACAATTGAAGAAGAATGAGGCACTCCTTCAAAGCCTTATTAATAAAACTAAGATATTTCAGCCCTAGGAAAGGGAAAACAATCATCGAACCACTCAATACTTGTTGCGATATCCATTCATCACCAGTTCCTGAAAGAGACTGCTACACCTGTAAATGACCCGAGAATCGAGACAATCAGTCAGAATTTGTCGGAGTGACGGCTGGCGGGAATCGTTGATTTAAACGGAGAAACGATTCTTAGCAAAAGACGTCCTCTGGAATAATAACGGAACATTAATTGAACCCCGCAATTTACACATCGATATCAATTCATCGCCTGTTCCTGGAAGGGTCTTTCAAAAAATCCAGGCAATAATACAATAACTCAGAAACTGTTGAGTGGGCAATGACGAAATTGGCTGAAGTTGACGGAGAGGTCACCTCGGGAAAAATGTCTGCATATTGCAGGATTTCTTATTCATTGTTGGACATATTTAACAGTGTTGTAATCCCTGAATGATATACTGTTTTCAGGTCAATCACAACTTCACATTATCAGAACAGAATTCCACCATTTACTAATCCACCTTCGTTTGCCAATCTTGGTGATAAACCCCTATTTGCTCAACTTACCTCGATATTGCGAGGAAAATCGCATGAGAAATCTTGGCAAGAGGAATCTCGTTCCTTATAATTAAACCAAAAGAGATTTTGGAATTAACTAACCCGCCCAGCAGCATCTGGGTTCCGAGACCACAAACCAGACCACTATAGGCTATGTTGGCTCTGTGAATATTTACCGCCGCTACAATAACATATTTCCATCACAGCAACAATCACATGATCCTAATTTGTGAAACATTACCCATAAGCGACCATCGTACGCATTTCAGCATCAGAAATATCGATAAATTCTAGGAGCAGATTTGCAATTGGTTCGTGCACCTGTCATCGGTATGTCATGCAAACGACGCCGTCGCTCTCCCGACAGTTGCTACCAGACGATAGTGCCTCTTCAAGCTCCAGATAAAATCCTACGACTATACTCGATTTCCCGAGAGAGCAATATCATCTTGTAACACCCAACGAATGATGGACGATGCCGTAGTGACGATATCGTATCGATATCGAATTACACTGAGACGGTTTTCGTCGTGACGTCATGCAAAGTGTCAACCTATAACGGTCCCTTCGGTTTTGATGAGAATGGACAACAAGTTTCTGTGACCGCTGCGCCTATTTAACGAAAACATTATTCCTCTTCGGGAGAGCCCCTGCTCAGCCACATTCAAATAAATTGATTTTATGTTCTCCCTATAATGACAGAGCTGACATTTCGTAGCTCTCGCACATGGACTATTCTCATCAGGAATGTTTGCCGACATGTCATAAAATGTCTTTCGAGGCCCCGTTCAGATGAATTAACAATGTTAACTATATACTGACTACTGAGCGTATTTTTATCCCCTGATTTGTGTAAACTAGGCCGATGCACATTTCTCCTGTGCAGTGGGCGCAACAAACGTAAAGCGATTTGGTGTAATAAATCGATTTTTTATGACAAAAATGACGGGCAAAGGGATAGACAAGGGAGGATTAGAGAAGGGTAGTGAGAGAGAGCTTGTTGATCACACACTTAAAGGCCTGGAGGTTGTATGAAGGGGGGAATCAGGAGTGTGTTAAGGCATCTCAGAGACTGGAAGTTCTAGCAATGAAAGAGGAAGAATGAGAAACAGAGCGAGACACAGGAACACAGACAGTGTAGCGGTGCTGTTTACAAGATGAGCGTGTTGAACGAGTTGGAATGAACAGCGTGGATATTACTTGAGCTCAAGTGAACAATCCCCTCCCTCAAATAACGGTGGAAGAGAGTGAGGGTTGCCGTTGCCTACCAAGTATAAGGTGAAAATTCATGTTCATAGTCTTGTGTCAAGGCGATGCCTCCTAACACGACTAGTGTCTGGTATTGGTAACCTGATGAAGACTGTCCCTGCATCACCCAGGGAGCACGTTCGCTCAGAACCTTCTACACCCCTGGCAGCCAACGCAGCGGTGCCTACCCAGCAAACACGAAACGTTTTCAAAACTGTTCCATTTATTACGTTTCTGAAAAATATTTTATGTTGTGTAACATAAATGTTACGGGAACGTTTCCATACCATTTTGAAAATGTTTTGAGAAAATATTTCGGAAACATTTTCTTTCCATTTCAAATTTAGGAGTAACAGCAGACCTACGAAACAAATCGATAATATAACACGAACATAACTTGAGCACATTTTTGCGCAAATCTTTTGCCACCAAAACCTTTTTGGACACTTCCAGAAATGTTAGAAAATATTTTCAAAACGTTCCGTCAACATTTTTTGGAAACATTTTCCTAACTTTCGTGTTACTCGACAAGAAAATGTTTTCGAAACATTTTGAGAAACATGTTAAAATGTTTTCAAAACGTTTTTGTGTTTGTAGGGTGTTTCCGTTACCTCGCATGTACCAACTTTTACACGTGGGTAGCTTGAGACAATCGTGGAGACATACGTTGTCTAATAGCACCGCGGCAAAGCCCATCAGGCTTTGAATGGGATCGAATTCGCAGTCTACTGTTTATATAATTCAGGAGCTCTACCGAATGAGGTAATCCGCCTCTACTGTATGGGTTTTATTTATTGGGTTGACCTGTCGAAAGTCGTTATTAGGCATATATTCCTCCACCCCATTTAACCCTTTTTTTTATGTAACTCTTTTCCGTTATATTTGTTTTTATAATTCAACATATATTGTCCATGTGAACGACGATGAACTACGCACAGGTGGAGAGTGGTCGTGCGAGGGGTTAGTACCCAGATAGAACACATTGTTGGCGCAACGTTGGCCGGCCCGTAGACAGAGCACTGAGCACGAGGGGCCAGAAATTTGACACATGGAACGCCCCAAATGTGTCCGGAAAAGGCACTTCCCAGGCTCTGCAGTGCCATCTGAAAATCACATTTTGAGGATAACATCATGTAATAAAATTATGTGCTATGAATGAGTTGATGAGAAAATCATTTTTCTGATGCCCAGGAGGGTTGAACATAACTTTATTATTGTTGAATATATCAGGTGAGGTGATCTTGTTCAGCTGAATCTATGTAATAACAGGTAGGCCTATACATGCCATCTAGCAAGTTCATCGCACGATATTGGCCTATGATGGCCATGATGAATTTGAATTGTTCTGAACACCAGAGGGCAATATCTTTTGCTGCTACTAGGCTACGATTTTACATGTGATACTAATATGAGTGTCAACAAATGTCAGACTAAAAAAAATACTAGGGGGGCAAACATTTCCAAGAGGGGCCGCGCCCCCTTTCGCCCCTTGACTACGGGCCTGAACGTTGGCAATGGTTGGCAACCGTATGCAGAACGTTGTGTTGGCACTAGAACACCAGGCCAACGATCGTTCAACGTTAGCATAATGTTTCACTGGAAAGCCAGTCGCTGGCTGGTCTCCATTGGTCTGAGTTGAACAGACGTAGTGCAGACAACAAATGGCTAATCTACGTTGGGTTCAATATTAGTACAACGTATTTCCCAACGTAGGTACAAACCATCGGCCTATGAGCACCCACCCTTCAGACAACGTTGCGTCAACGTGTTGCCAACGGAATTGCCAACGTTGGCAGTCGGCACAACGCTTCGGTGCATGTCAGGGAATATAGGTCCCAGTTCACCTCTACAAAATACACACAAGCGTGTAACCCCTTGGTGACTATCGCGTTGATAGGCGATATAAACGTCTTGTTCGAAACTCCGTGACTCGTGTGATCCGCAGCTCTATTTCAACTTCATGCGAACATGTATTGCTAATCTGCCAACCCATAGATCTATCTATACGACCCTGTGCTTGTCACCTAGTCTTGTCACTTTAGTCTGACGCCGCTGCATTGTACGCATTAGGCGGTATTATTCTGAAATCTCTCAATTATGCACAACGTGGGCCCGAATGCTGATTGACTGTGGCGTTTACGCGCTGCGCCGACGAAAGTAATGTAGCCTACATCATAGCAACACTACACTACACTATGACTAAGTATTAACTGAACTGACTGAGTAAAAGAACTCGAACCCCGTGCATATACGTACCGCTACGCAGGGTGGTAAAACAGATGTTATCGACAACGCTAAATATTTATAAAAGTATCTGAATACACGACGGGATTGGGTGCTTTACAATATGGAGAGAAGTGACAAGACGATATATTGTTGAGTGATGTACCATTGATACATACACGAAGGAACGAGATGGTCCACTTTTATGAGGCTTTGTGTAGGACGCGTATGGCTGAGAACAATCATGTCGTCTTAACACGAGTATTTCCAGCCTGTCGAAAGAGGCGACTGAAGTTGACGAGAATACATGAAATATCGTTGATATTAAACGATGCGTCTGTGTATCGTAAGATTAGGCCTAATATCTAACCCTTCTCGAAAAATGATGAGATGAAAAATGGGCTAAAAGCGATCGAAATTCAGGCAAAGACAAAGCGAAATTTTGGCATGCAGAAAAAGGGTAAATGTGGAATGTGAAACTATCAGATGAGCAACGTAACCTATATACCAACGTTGAAAATGTTAATGATTTTCACTCAAAATTCAAAATCGACTGTTATTAGACAAACCATTTTTTATGGACAATGGACTGACATCGTATATTATTTTTACCAGAGGGGAGTCCCATTGTGAAAATAAATAGCTACTCATAGTAATTTCGTGCCAACGAAACCTCGGAAGAACAATGAAGAAGCAATAGGCACATTTTCTCCTCATATTCACGTGTATTCCTTGTTTTCACAACACAGATAGGAAATATTGGCCTACCTCGTCGGAAGTAATAGCGAGTAGAAGGATCACTCTAAATAGGACACGACCATCGTGACCTTTGCCGGAAGTGACATCACCTCTATACAGTAGTAATTTTCCCACGATTGCCATATACTATAGCTGCTCTACGTGAACGACCTTCGTCATTCGGAAGTATCTTCAAATGACCTTATACCTGCCTTACCTGTTTACCGTTGATCTGTGTGATCAAAGTTCACCCGACATTAATTAGGGCAAAGTGCCTTAAACGTAATGATTACAGCACCTCTTCGAGGTTCTTGACCGGCCCGTGGACCAGCCGGAAGTATTCCCTAATTGTCAGAAGAAGCGACTGAAGGGAATGACTTGTGCCTGTTTCAACTTCTTCTACGATCACTTTTGCTGTCCATCTCAAACTACTATCATCGTTATTCCTGATTTCCTGCATTATGGCGCGAACGAATTCCGTGAGATCTTCTCATAGGCATGAGGAGGACGATGGTGGCCATGGCGTATATACGATCAACATAATGGTACACTATTTTCTTCTTTTGAATAGAGAATTATCGAATCGTCTGGGATAACAATTTATTTGAAACATGTAGGAAAACCTCAGGAAGCAGAACTCTCTCAGTCTAAAAACGATAGTGAATTTCACTACATTGGACTGGCCACTCAGCACACTGCGAATTAGGAGTTGAATTTCATTCCATGGGAGTTGAATTTCACTCTACTATGAGTAAAGAATGAATCCAATCGATGAATAGAGTGAATATCACTCTACGTCAGATCGGTCACTCAGCACACTCTACTGGCTGACCTGACGGAGTGGACATGCACTCTTTTGTTTTCAGAGTGTGCGTGAATCTTGTTGTTGTTTGCTCGTTTTGGGGGGTGGGTGGAGGGTGGGGGGGAGTCAACAGACAGTCAAACGACAGTCAAACAAACACTGGTGTCGTTATCTAAACTGCATGCAGGCTAGACCGATCTTCCTCCCAGAGACACAAAAGGTGTTGTAGATTTACTTTGACAGTCATGTAGGATTACTACGCCCAGCGTTATTCGAAATCGAAACGAAAATCTATCATGGCCTTGATTGCGTTAACATTTAACACAACGAACTTTGACCGACCCATTCACGGAAATGAGGATATTTTGAGCGAGTATCTCACGCGGTTTTTTAACGATTACCATGAATGAGCATCCCGCTGTTGGGAGATATGTGTGAATGTCCCTGTGAAAATCCGCGTTCGTGATATCATTTCCGCTACAAGGAGTGAATTGTTTCCTGTTAGTGTTCAGCTTTAGGGGTACCAATATTTGGCTAAGAACAATTTCCGAAAGCCCATTTGGAGCGATCATGATTTCCTCTTCTGAACGCTTATAAACAGCCGTGACATTGTTTTTTATTCATATCGGGGTCAAGTTACCGCGAAGAGGATTTGATATCTGACACCCAGCTAGGCTACCCCGAAAAACTAGATAAGAAAGCAGGATCGGGCAAGAAAAGTGAAAGAAGATTTGTTGCATTCACACTATATGGGCCAGTCAGGTAAAGTAAGAATAAATCATTGGCTGCCTTCACGGAATTCCTATGTGCGGCAGCCCGTAGTACGTATTGAAGATTCGATGATTACAGTAAATTTGAATAATTTTATAGCACGTGTTTGACGTGTCCTTTCATACACGATAGCTATTGGAGATGATGTAACATGCACAAGTTAGAGTCAGATCGCAGTGTTATATTTTTAACGCCAGCTATAAAAATGAAAAGGTTGAGAAAATTTCTTCGAGTTATCGTGTCTTTGATACAAATCGGCGGCTACATTAGACATGTTAGAAAGAAGTCCCGAAAATCGAATCAGCTCAGTCGGTACACACACAGATCGTTTATTGATAAGTAAAATATATAAGAACTCCATAACTTTTATGTAAAATGTTTACATATCTATAGATAAATTTTACATAGGTATAGGTGAATTTTACATAATTATAGGTAAATTTTATCCGAAACGTAGTAAACTTGATAAAATTTACCTATAATTATGTAAAATTTACCTGTGATTATGTATACATTTTACTTGAAAGTTAGGAAGTTCTTATTTTACCTAATCGTTATGTGTGTAAATGTGATAAGTTCTAATCCTGCAAAAGATCGACCAGCTTTCCCGATGCGCCCTCGGGCAAGGCGCTTCATCCCTGTTCCCCTCTACCCAAAAATAATTGGAGACATGCG
>JAODTT010782416.1:0-10962 GCA_025400115.1 Pentamera pediparva
TGTAACCTAATAATGTAACTGCTTCAGAATTGTGGATATGAATCATAGCTGAAAATGCGACTGAAACGTATCTCCATCATTATCTTTTCTATATACCAAACATTTGACCCAAACTGTTACGAAACCGATGCACTCTCGTTGCATGGATATTACATAATAAATGTATGTAAAGTGTTGCAGGACAGTTGCGACCATGTGAGTTGCACAACAAAAACGTAAAATGTTATGTTACTGAATCGTCTCTGTTACATAAAATGTTTGTAGCCTGTATGGTTCGTAGTAGTCTTCCCGCTATTGTAACAATGACCCCCACCTGCCAGTGGTCCATCCATGCTGTTGACTTTCAGGCATGGAGGCACACTATTCACCAACGTGTCTCTTCATTTGAGAACTCCCGCAGAGCAGGACTCCTGGGCAAAGAGAGGAAAGAGAAAGCTCAACATAGTACAGTCTTCCCGCCCCTGTAACATCGACCAACACCAGTGGTCCATCCAGGCTGATGCCCTTCAGGCTTGGAGGCACACTATCCACCAATCTGTCTCTTCATTTGAGACCTCCCGCAGAGCAGGACTTAGTCTTGTGTTAAGACGATTATACATCCTGCTTTCCCGGTGGCTATTTTCCAGCACATCTACCCACATTGCATCAATCAACTGGGCTATAGTGCTAAAGGCAATGTAGTAACGGGGAAGGGAAAGAGGTATTTCAACGTCTTAACACAAGACTAAGCAGGACTCCGCGACAAAGGGAGGAAAGGGAAAGCTCACCAGGCCTCAGCACCCTAATTTTCTCCGGACCAGACTTCCACTCGCAACCGTTGTCATCGAGTCTGTTTGTCTCGCATCGAGCTCTTCAGCCACCAGCGAGCCTGTCTTCGACGTTGACATGCACCTAATTCCATAATCATCATTCGCTCCGGAATGGAGGGTCGGCTGACACTATTTTTCGATGGATGAGTGAAATAGCGTTTACAAAATGATTGTTCTCTGCCTTGTTAGCTTCTGTGTGGAAAAATGAAATCAGGACAAGCATAACTTAGCTCACTTAGAAGTGTGCGACAGCTACATGAATTATTTTTAGTCGTCCAAATATTCCAACTTTCTGGATTCTCGGATTAACAATCTAATGAAATGTACCATAGTCCATACCGGTATATGACTAAAAATTAGGCCGGATTCTGTTATAACGAACGCTGAAAAGGTAAGGAGGGAAGTCACTCAAGTTTAATGGAAATATCCACGACATCACGCACGTACACCGTAACTGTGCTTTGGTTTGTGATGGAGTGAATTTCTTATTAATTAGTGGCTGTCAAGTCGTCGGTCGCAGTCATCATACAGTGACAAATATCCACATTTATAGCTTCAATCAGCCTAATGTCTCTTCTACTCACGAAGATACCCATGGAAATCTGTTGATATTGGTAAAATAATTATACACACGATCTATCATTGGAATAAAAAAAAATCCGTTGAGAGGAGAGAATCAGGTCAGGATTCGAAACTTCGTGAAAACGGTCCCTGTCAGTGGTGAAACACCTATAGTTGTCGGCGAAGGTTCAGGACTGATTTTGAATACTGAACTACTTTTTTCGGGAAAATGCTAATATATTGTCGTTTTACACTGCAGTAGTGCCCCTTCATGGACCTGCTGTGCCCCCCAACTTTTCAGAAGATTCTGCTGCCCCTGCACTGAGCGAATTTGGAACCAAAGGGAATGACCCCGAAAACCTCAAAATGACCCCTACCTTAGTCGGGAAAAAAACATAATTTATGCAACATCCTCAGAGGGGTTCCTTTTTGGTAATTTTTAGCCAAACCCCTCTCTTGCCTGCCACAACTTTGGTCATGGATTGTGGATACTCAGTTTCCATCTGATTGTTTATATGCGGGGATATACACGTGGGCAGTTTACCCACCCGCACATGTCTAGTTCATGCCTGTCCTATTTCCTGTTTCTTGTAAATGGTGACTGAAGGCCTGGTGGTGGGGGATATCCTCTCATATATGTGGTAGAATTTGAACACTTCCAGATCAGAAGAGATGGTATAAGGAGGCTATTGGATGTATTTGCATCCAAACTGTTGACCTGCATAGCAGGAAACCCATAAAAATTGTGTTGTAAATTCGAATTGAGATGTAGAACAGTGAATGCAGCATTTCAGACATGGGCGAAAAACGGTGAATGTGTCCAAGTTCGAGGTTCGAGAAAGTGAGCCTAATAACTTTCTGACCTAACGTATTTATCAATTTGAATATTCACCCATTGCCACTGGTGGCTTGTACTACTCAGATTGATAAACTTTGATATTAATGCAAATTGCCACTGCGATGTCACTAAAGGAGCACTAAATTTGCCTTTGTAATTTGCCAGGTTTGTCGACCATCCAATTGAATTTCCGTTCAATTTGGATCGTCCTGGACGCTGCCACTCGAGAACTGGATCAATACTAGGGCTAAAAATACCTGTGCCTCGGTGAATCCTGCCGCTCACTGAGGTAGCATGGCCTTGCGTTGATAAACTTAACCAATTCATCAGTGATGGCCTGTCCTCGCATCGTATTGAATTTTTAACTAGTCTGTTCAACTTCAGTGATCGACATTCTGACTGTTGAATGCATAGCGTAAAAAACATTCTAGTGTTTGGAATTTTCCGCCAGCCAGTGAAGAGTAACACAGCTGCATGAATTTCTGGTTCAACTGCACAGTACCCACAGCTTTTTTGGCCTGTTACGCAGCCATAGGATGAATTTGGAAATTTTGAACAACCTTTCATTTAAAATGTTTTAGTCACCATTTCAGAAAAAAACTGGGGAAACATTACTTGGTGGGTTATATCTATCTGTATGATTGGGGGAAAAGATCAATTTTTGCCCACACTATTAAGGCTGTCTTTGACTGTTTCTGAGTGAAAATCAGTTTTCGGAGAATAGCGGGCTTGAAATTTGTCTTTGCGTCTGGGACTATATATAGTCACAGCTGCATCCACTGATTAACGAGGCACGAAGCCTTTGTGTACCTGACATCACTGCTTTAGGTATGCTCCCAACAAGCCAACACTTGGTACATATTAGGCATCTCCTTCAATTATCAATTGAATACCGCCATGAATTTGTGCAGACTTGGAAGGAGAGCTCATTAATTGTGAAATTGTCTTTTGTAATCGGAATTGATTATAGCCCCTAGAATTTTTCTCTTTCATTGCCCCTCATGGTAAAGTCCCCGATCTGATTTGATGCTTAATTATTCGAGTGCTCTATCGCTGAAGCATTGGTCGCAGCTGCTTGGAGAACGGATCAAATTAATTTTTTAATGACTTCGGGGTGTCCCTTGGGATATAAATCCGGGTATTTTTGTTTCAATCGAACACCGCTGTTAGTACTGCTACTGCCTTTAATAAAGCCAATTTTTTCAGAGCCGGCAGCTTATCACTTCGTTAAAATACTTAGGTGTTAATCCAGCGCTAAAGACGGATGAAATAATATTGGCTGGCTAATGAAACAACAACGGACGGACCGTCATGACCGTTTGAAATGGGATCCTGAGAATAAGCCAGTTGAGGGTTGCAGTATAATGATATGATAATGATATGGGGTCAACGGGGAACGGCCGGCAGTCTGACACAGTCACACACTGCACGAACAGTTGGCAGAACGATTTTTCGAAACTCCCCTGACGGAAACTACATGTCCTACCAGCACAAAACTTGAAAAATATCCCCCCATGCAAATCAACACTGACATACTGAAATGAGATGGATTGGTTCCGTTTTCAAGGAGTGGTGACAGTTTGAAAATAAGCGTTAATGATAGCCCTATGGGGAAAATGTTTTCTATTCACTCGGCCTGCTTAGCAGTGAGCATGCGCACTTGTAACCCTGAACTGGCTTATTGATGCATGCACATGTATAGTTGTGACTATAGTGAACATGCACATCTGAAAAAGTGTGGTGGAGACCCAGGAAAGCAATATTTATTGTGTGAGAGTTTGAAGCCAATGGCAGCCAATGATAGAATATAAACTCCCCATCCCTCACGTAACATATGTTCATGTATTGCAGGGTTGTAAGCCATGAACTTTGCCACAATGACTGCAAACAAATAACTGGGGCATTCGCGATTAATCTGTCAACCGATTAATCAATTGAAAAAACGATCAATAATTGAGTAATCTAATTTGCTTGTATTAGCTCTGATGTTGGGCAATTTGTACATATCACAGGGACAGCCGAATCAGTCATAAGTCATAACTAATTTCATGTGCACATTACGGGTACTTGTTTTACTGCATTATTATATATGGCCGTTCTAGACACTGCTCGGGATGGGAAAAAGAGAAAGAAACCTTGTTTATTCATGGTTTGCGATTGATTCGAACTTGTTATTCCTAGTCAATTATTCTAATGAGTAATGATTAATCTTCAATCGGGCACAGCTCTACATATTACTGGAGTGGTTAAATTGATGTTTTGTAAAAATAATCTATCCATCCATTTCTCCATTTGTCCGAACACAAACCTCACTGCCTGTCAGTCCATCCAGTAGTTAACCCCTCCCCCTTCCAAATTTTTTTCTTCAGTGGATCAGGACCTGCAAAACTGGGGACACTTGATACTTTCAATCTTGTTATAAATACATCTTGTTTGGAAAAGGGCATCTGAGATACCATGCCCTTTGCACCCAAAGCCTAAGCCGCCAGTGTGCATGACATCCATTTGATGCATGTGTTCATTAAAGATTTACTATGAATTTTGGCCTCATTTACCATCATCCTTGCTAAGCTTCAAGCCCGCATGATTGGCCACGGGACCAATTTAGTCTCTCAGTGTCCCTCCTTGTATGACGAGCCCCCACGTTGTTTGCCCTAAAGACCGTTTGTCACGAGTGATTAGGAGGCGTTGAGTGTTAGAACAGGCTCGAGCAGCAGCTGTATCCAACTCTCTCATGTGATACGATTCGATCGAGTGTAATCGCAAGAGCCAGTCTTTCTAGCTATGGCATTCAGGCCCATAGGAGGGGAAACTATTCATTGAAATTTAAGTGGGGTAGTCGTTAAACGATTTCAATCCAGGGAATAAGAAGTGTAACATGGATGATAGGTGTTGACATTTTGTTGGGGCCAGTATAATCCTATGACGAAGAGAGCTATGTTCCTTCCAGTGGCGTGCGCAGAGGAGGGGCCAGGGGGGAGAATGAGGAAAAAAATGATAGAATTTGGATACTTTGGGGCAGGGTCCGTTGGAGGATTTGAGTAGTCAGTCGGGGAAAATGTAAATTTTGACGCCAACTTCTGCTATGTTCTACATTCAGCTGACATTGTTTACGTTTGATAATGTATGCCTACAGCATACACGCCAAGTCACACGCCTCCGGCCTCAGAGCCTCAACTCACGCTCACACGCTAAACCAACTCATCCTCACGCCTCATCTATATTCGGAGAAAAACAAAAATTTCTGATGTGAAATCCAAACTTACGTTGTACAACTAAATGCATGTGTGCCTACTAGCCATTACATTCTTGGAACTCCTGTACACCTGTATATCATGTATAGTATACCGTACACCGAATATAATAATACAGCAGCGATATAGACGTCGAGATTCCAGCGCTGAATAGGTCCAGCCCACCCCAATCACCTACTCGTAGTAACGTGCGTATGCTGTTTATTGTTTTTCACGGATCACTCCGGGTTCAGACAATGCCAAGAATTTGCCTAGCGGCCAGCCTTTAGGCTCAACACTACCTCATACTCTGTTCGTCCGTTCGGATCCATTTTCTCGGGAAATGTGTTGCACCCCGCGCCAACCAATGGTGGCGCGCCGCCTAGATACTCGACTGAATACACCCACTGTCCTGGGTATGCCACTGATTGCATTGTACTTTGATGGTCATATGATTTGTATAATCGATCCCGTGGGTTCGTACTCCGGAGCCCCAGATTCTTTCCATGGAAAGAAAATCCATTAATCAAAAAAATTCAGACATGAGATCCCTATCTCGAGGCTGTATACATGTAGCCTAGAATACTCGGGTGATGTTTCCGGCCATCTGGAGGGTTTTCAAACCCCAAAATTCCCTTGTACGCTCCGCGCCAACCTATGGTGCGCTCCGCTTAGATAGTCATTGCCGCAATCTCACTCCCAGCAAATCACTCACCTTGGCATCTCTGCTACAGTACAGAGCACATGTAGCTCATGGTTGGGGTAGCTTTGGGGGTAACTCAGGGAGTTGGGATAGCTTTGTCGTTGATCATTTCATTGTGTCACAGTAAGTTTCACAAACTTCCCCACTAACGTCATTGCCCGACCCCCCTATACGAGCCTGTTCAAAGTTCCAGGATGCTAGTGTCCTGGGGCTCTCACAGATGCAAATCAAGGAATATTCACATGAAACTTTGAAATCCTACTCTTAATAATGGGAAATTTCATCTCAATCTGGTTTGAAGTATTTTCTCTGTCAAAAAGTCAGTAAAAAAGTCAAAGGACAGGCAAGGACTGTGGTGTGGAGGTACGCACAGCGGCTGGAACAGTCCTGTTCAAGGACTAGGATAGCTGGGCCAGGCCTGGTCGCTTGCCCGGAGGTGGCCTGGTGATTATAAGTCATGGGTGGAACTCGGAAGTGCTACCATGATTGAGTGAGTGAATGAGTGAGGGGGGGGGGGGGGAGAGTGAGACAGTTGTATTTTTGATGGGTTAGCCTTGAATGTTCTCTTAAATTGCTCTAAGTGAGTGAGTTTCGCTTTGTAACACCTACTTGGTAATATGTTGGAAAGTATTTGCTAATCAATCAGTCCCTCAGAGTCCACTAATTTGGTTGCCAGCTGTAGAAGGGATGGGGTGGGGGTTATATCGCCTGCTGTTTCATCTGAATGATGGTGAATTATATTAAAGGGATAAACAAGTGCAGGTAGTATGAACAATACATACCTTATTAACCTTATACAGAGGTCCAGAACTAGCTCTTCTGGAGGCTCACTTCTGGTACGTTATGCTGGCTGGATGCTAGGCCTAGTATGGTTGTGATACAACATTGATGTTTTTCATGGCAAATAGGGATGAAGGCAGACTGTAGCATGCTAGTTACAGACCATTATTCGTATTTCACATTGCTCTCCAGTACAACACTCCTTTAAGCTTTAATTGGCTGCAGCCTCCTCTTGAATTTCTAGATAATATTTTCACCGTTTTTCCAGTGTCCCCACATATCTTCACAATCCTGTTCCCTGTCTGCTTCAAAAATATCTAGCCAGGGGCTCTTTGATTTTTTTGTCATTCATGTGAACAAAGTATAGTGGTGAAATTATGGCTGTTTTTCTTTGTAATGTGAGCAGTTTGTTGATATAATGTGACAGAGTTCACTGGAAGTAAACCTCCCTCTGGGCAGTATTATTGTATTGTGAAACATTAATGTTTTTCCTGGCTGCTTGGCCATCCTTGAATTCTTGCTAACAGCAGGGAAGGTTTCACTGACATTCAGCAGAATACAGGGCAAAGGTTGTCATTTCCAGGCATTCTATTGGTTCTGAGAATTGTTAAATGTTGTGCGGCTGCCATGGTTTCGCTCACTGTCTGCGATTGTCAAACACCCAAAATTACGCTCTCTTTGTCCATCGACGGCTTCCTTCCTCCAATCCACTAAAGTTGCAGGCTCTAAATAATTTATCCTGACAATAGCCATATATATGAATAGAAGAAAGATACTACTCACTTACGGACTCTTCACATAGTTATCCATGTTATATTGACTAAGACACAACATCGCTTATTGGCTAGGTAAGCCTAGGCCAGTATTTTTCTTTATGGGTGTTTGACTTCCATCTTCACTGTAAATGAGAGCTTGATGAGTGATGACGTCTGTAACTTGTCTGCTTGACCATTTAATTGGTCTCGATGTGCTTCTGTTAACCGTTTGGTAAATTAAACAAAAACCAGGAAGCCTCAGAGGGTTTCACTCATTGGCCATGTAACGGCATGTATGCATGTTGGAAGGTGAGCCAAGTTATCTTTTATTTAGGAACCATAATCACCTTGCAGCCAAGGCTTGAATAACACAGACTAGAATTAAAAATGAATGTTGTAAGGCCTACTCCATTCTTAGACATTTTCTAAATAGCTAGTATCTCTGAATGTTGTGAAGAGTAATCGGCGAAGCATGCCTGCTCATCCACTGTAGAAGGACGTAGATCATTCATAGCCAGGGACTCCTTGCCACCACGTAATAATATCATTGATGTGGATCATCGTCAACTGTCAGTCATTGTTGGAATTCACTGCCGTGAAGGACATGGAAACATATTTAGCTCACAATTTTATATGTTTGTGGATGGCTGCAATACATGGAATGATTGCTGCATTTTATGTTCATGTTTAATGCTGTCAGCCGTAACATTATCATTCCTCCGTGTGTGATGTTTCATACGCGGGGCAATGTTTCATCGCTGTTTGCCACCCCCAGTTCAATAACTCTGGCATTTACTGCTAATCTTTGTGTATGTTTTATATGAGGATGTGCTGTAGGCGTCTTGAGTGATGGATGATGGTACATGGAGGTTTCTTATTTATTTGATCATTTCATTCATTCCTCCCTCCAGATCAGATTCTTGGAATGTCTCAGACGTCAGTCACGTATCGTAGCTGAACAACTGCTAATGTACCTCCCATTGTGTGGTTGCATTTTCAATGTATGAACTTCATAATACTGATAACAACTTAATGAAGTACAAAACCTAAAAAGTGCAAAAAAGCACAAACGTTCATAAATATCTATAAACAATAGCTGTGGAGCGCTCCAAAACCGCCGTTAAACAGTGATAACGTGCTACAAAGGTACCTGATATTATCAAAAACCTAACAAGTAAATTTAGTCATAGGCCAGACTAGTAGCAAATAAGCATTCAACTGAGATTTCAAAGAGTTGATTGTTAGTGACTGCTAGTGCTAGGTGTGGAGAGAAAGATTGTTTCATGAAATTGTGGACAGGTAACTATAGAAGGACTGCTGCCTTAATACCCCCCTCTCAGTCTCATCACTGTCCACCCACCTCCTCAGAGTCAAGACACTTCTTGCATGGAGGAGGTAATTGTGTTCTTGGTCCCCTTTGATCCTACCAGCATGTGCATCCCTAATATTCTCTCAAGGTCACTTGCTGGATTCACTGACCATGACCAGACTAATTGAAGTCCTGGATGGTTGCCTAATTGGGTTTGGTTAACCTAAAGCTTGACTGTATGGTTGAGTGGTATGGATCATCAGACCAGCAGCCAGGAGGTATGGGGGATCAAATTTCTATCTCTCATCAGAACGAGCGCAATCATAAACGTCTTGGTTGCTGCAGCCAAATACAGTATGCGGTATTTGACTTGACCTCTGAATGACTGTCTATTAGCATTTTGGAATTGTCAATTGCTAGGCCTATATATGTATGGATTCTTTTGTGATGTCTGATGACCTTGGAATATCCTCCAACACTTCCTCCACTCAATTACTACGGATGATGTTCACTGAACTTTAATATTTCCACCATCTATGAAGGTTTGTTATTTATTTTCAAAATTTGTAAATGTAAATCCAGCACAGCTCATGTTGATACAATTTGTGAATATGTGGAAAGACAAATTCTGTCAGGAGTTCTCCAACATTTAGCATTGGCAATAGGCTCACACAGTACCAGAGTGTATTGGAGACAGCTTTTCATCCAAATGTAAATGAATCTCCCTGCTGCTTCACTGGCCACTGTGATAGCAGAGGGGCTTAAGTAAACAAACTAACTCTTAACACTGTGCTCAATGTGATGACTGTGGGATACTAATTTGGGGTAAATAATTGGATGTAAATAACATCTAATGACACCACACAAACAAAACCACAAGCTAGTCCTGTCTGGTGGCATGCTCCACCCACCCAGAAAGTTTCAACATAAATGCATGAACGGTTTGTAAGTTATGAGCGAACGTGATGAACAGACGAACGGATGAACAGAGAGACTTATGACTGCTTGAGCTGCTTAGCCATGGCTATATGAAAACAGTACATACTTCAGCCATATGTTTGATGCTCTGCATGGACATTTGGGTGAAGGAGGCAATCCTATGGGTGCCACAATATATGGTCTATCCGAAAAATATGCTTTAAAAAAAAAAAGAACCTAAACCACTCTCCCAAAAGGACTGAAATGTATGGGCAAAGCCAGGACATTATAGCTACAATGCAGCAGCAGTGCAGCACTGGTAAAGCTGGTGTTGATTCTTAACAGTATTTGAACTCCCAATCTTTTGATCCATAGATTCTATAATTTTACTAACTGAACAATGTTATCAATCAGTTCTTGGAGTAATATGTGAATGGTAACATGGTTAAGCATATAATTAGTGGATATGAATTAATTAGTTCTTTCCTGTTATTTTTATCCCCAGAACGCCCATGATAGCCGGTGGTCTCTTTTCGATATCGCAGCGATGGTTTAGGGAGATTGGGAAGTACGACATGATGATGGACGTCTGGGGTGGGGAAAATCTAGGTGAGACAAAAGAAATGATTGTCTTTTTGGTGCCACCAAGCTCAGGATTCGGGACAATTGAATCTATTTCTCTTTCACTTATTCAACTTCAGCCATATTAACTCTTTCCATGCTGCCTATTTTTCACATTGGTGCTTCCCAACGTAGGCTATTTTCCACGTTGGGTGCTTCCCAGCACCCCCTATTTTTTAGAGAGGAGCCACTTCTGAAGTCCTTGTTAAGTTAATGTAACAATTCCAACAAAGAAGATACAGTCCATCAAAAATTCACAGTACACGAACTGAATCGGATGTTCTATCTTATGGCACTGAACAGTATCCTTATCTGTCTACCCCTGCAGAGACATGGCTGTTTCTCCCTCCAATCCTTCAATGATGATCGATATCGATCGATGCCACTTGATTTAAATTTTATTCCGAATTTTTGAATGTAACCCCCAGTCACATT
>JAODTT010782525.1:0-10962 GCA_025400115.1 Pentamera pediparva
GGGGAAGAAAGATACCTGCTCAATGCAAAGTCAATACAAAATTCACCATTTCCGAACTCTCTCACATGAGGATGGTGAGTCTGATTCTAATGGAAATTCACAGAATTTGTCAGAACATATTGATGCAAGCTTTCATTGACTTCAGTGACAACAATTAACTCACAGTTTGCACTTCGGGAGAAATGAAAAATCAGCAATTACTGTGCAATTCAATAGCGACATCCATTCGGGTTTCCCTTGTGACGTCATCGGACCCAAACAACTGATGTAGATGACACAAGATCGGAAAGAGTTCGGAACTCCGAATTTGAAATTTAGGGGTCATGGAATACGCTCTTTTCATCTATGTTAGTTTCAAATCGATCTGGTGCAATCTTAAAAGTGTGGGTTTTCACTCCATTTCGGCCTTTAAAACCAATGTTGGAGAGATAGTTTAATCACACCTCAATTTGGAGTCAATTGCTGTGGCACAAGTTTTTGACTTAACAAATACCTCCATCGAAACTTCTACTGTTTATAACTATGGTACCTGGGCGAGACCCTATAATTATTCTGGTCCTAGGATTAAAAGGGATGGCTGCTTCTCCCTTTTGCTCGGCTGCTATACATGACTGGAATGCACTGGTGGTCCATATTTGGTCTGTTGGATCTATATTACTGCATTCAGAGCAGAGTTGAAACAACATCTTCTTTAGAGTTCCCATGGCTTCTCTGGTGTTGTCATCATCTGATACTCTTCTCCACCCCGCTCATTTCCTGTGTGGGAATGTGGCTGCACTTTGGAGGCCAAAGGTCATGAAAATATGACTTCATTTAGTATTGTGCTTTAGAGATAGTACACTGAGGTAATCCAAACCGCAATTCGTAATTCAGCCAATGAGTATGCGAAAAGGATCAGCAAATGTCATTGTGCAACACGCGCTGTGATGTCATGGAGGGACGTGGGGACCGCGAGAACCTCTGTAACATAAAGTCAATACGAAACATGTACTTTTTGAAACCCTGTAACAAATGAACCATGGATGGGATCTACATATTAACTTACATAATTGTTCACAATATATGACAGAATTACCTCATTCATTTCTTTTCAAATATCACTTTCCGTCTTCCTGTAATCGAGATGCAAAATCCCATCATTTAGTGTGTAGAGTATATGGGCGACCTTCTCATCGTCCCCCCATGACGTCATCAATTCTAAAAAATAAATTGGAATAACTCAGCAATGCAACATGCTGGAATCTCAAAATTTGGGGTGCAGGGGTTTTCATGTGCCCTCTTTCCACCCATGCTAGTTCAGAGGCAATCTGTTACATGACCTTTGGCCTTTAAATTCGTTGCCCATACGGATGATCCGGTGCATCACGCGATTGGCACAATTCTATGGTATGACTGAAAGGCAATGTCAAAGATGTTAGATTCAGTGTATGTAGATAGAGATGCAGCTGGACTGACCCTGCGATGAATTACAATTACATTACAATCCAGTGGATAGTTATGCCAGTAGGTTTATATGTATATTCATGTGTAGTATTATGAGCACATGCAGATGGGAATGTGTTATTGTTGCCGTGTGTGATTTGCGTGTGATGCCATGCCTTTTATTCTATTTGTGCAGGTCATAACATAATTTATATTATTCGGAAGAGATCAAATGTAATTTGCAGACTTTGCAGTCCATAATTTCGCAGTCAACTTTTTATCTTTCCAAACTAGGAGTATTCCGGCTATATAGATATCGCCCGTGGAGCGTGTTGGCTGAATATTTGATATGTGGTCGCAACTCAATTGCTTCTGGCATTCAAAAGTTTTAGAAAATAGATGCGTTTTGAGATTAGTTTCGAAACTCCCAACCGTTTCGCAGTTCCTCACTTCACGGGCAGACGATTCCGAAGTTTAGGTCCGGCGACACTTAACGATCTGTCTCTGAAAGTTGACGCCCTCGTGAGCGGGATATGAAGTAAGCAGCTCCCTCCGGCGGTAGATCGCGTCGAATATCGGCTCTCTTGGGGCTGAAGGATGTAGTATTTACATGTGCCGAGTTGTTGCGAAGGTCATACGAAAGGCAAATAAAAGTTAGGCCAGTGATACGAGCGGTTGAAGACACTCGATGAATAATGTATATATGTCGAATACCATCGTACTAAGATACATTAGCTATAGCCCTGTCTGTCTCTCATTGCCGGCTGCTGTTTCGATTTTGTTGGTGATTATATTAGACTCAGTGCAGGAGATCAGTAAAAACATTATTATTACAGTATTCTTATATCGATGGAATAATTTCATACATCATTTTCCCGGAAACATTGACTTGGTCTGCACAGCTTATGAAGACAATACAAATTTAGGCCTGAATGGGCCAATATATAGCCCAGAATCCTGTGATGAACCATGACTGACACCGATGCCTGACACATATATGTTCTGACACCCTAAGAACAACCATAGTACTACCAATATATAGCCCAGAATCCTGTGATGAACCATGACTGACAGTGTCAGCGGACACATATGTACTGACACCCGAGAACAGCCATGGTACCACCGATAAACAGCCCAGAATCCTGTGACAAAGCATGACTGGCAGTGATAATAGACGCATATGTACTGACCCCGAGAACAACCGGAGTACTACCAAAGACCAGCCCGGGATCCTGTGACGGACCAAGACTGAAACTGGTCCCAGACACAAACGTACTGACACCCCGGGGAAAAAATAGTACTACTAATAAACAGCCCGGAGTCCTGTGACAAACCATGACTGACAGTGCCACCAGACACATATGTACGGATACTGCAAAATCAACCATAAATTATCACCAATAAACAGCCCAGATTCCTGTGATAAACCATGACAGACAGTCATGTCAGACACATATGTACTGCACCTCGAGAACAACCATAGTACTCCCAGTAGCCAACCCAGATTCCTGTGATAAACCATGACTGACAACGATGCCTGACACATATATGTTCTGACACCCTGAGAACAACCATAGTACTACCAAAATGCAACCCGGAACCCTGTGACAAACCAAGACAGACAGTGCAACAGACACATATGTACTGACACCAGAGAACAGCCATGATACCACCGATAGACAGCCCAGAATCCTGTGACAAACCATGAATGGCAGTGATATTAGACGCATATGTACTGACCCCGAGAACAACCGAGGAATAAACTACCATCTGGGCTTTGTTCAACAGACAGAGTGGGTCTATACTCTATAGTCTACGCGGCACTGTCATGTCAGACTACCAATATGGCGTCGTCTGTCCACAAACTGATCGCTCCTATCATGCTTCTCTGCCTCGCAGGGAGGGTCATGTCTGACAGCTCCGGGGCGGGGTTAGATGCATGCGAGGACCTCCTACCCATCCATGCGGGGTTTTCCCCCCAGACCAACGAACCGCCGTACGTGTTCGAGCCAGGCTTGGTGACCCCCGGTGTATATTCGGGTGAGTGAAGCAGTTCAAGTTGATGTATATATTCTACATTTGCCCTACTGAGGGATCAGGAGATTACTGGTCTGATCGTGCAACCGATTCGTATCGAATACACGATAACTATTGATGAAAGTTCGCCAATTTCATTGCTAGCTATCAGTACAA
This sequence comes from Pentamera pediparva, assembly GCA_025400115.1. Lineage (NCBI taxonomy): Eukaryota > Metazoa > Echinodermata > Holothuroidea > Dendrochirotida > Phyllophoridae > Pentamera > Pentamera pediparva. Next base: position 3,616 of record JAODTT010782525.1, read on the forward strand.
ATTATAACACCGTAATCAGACCATAGCTTGTGTCATACGATCCTTGATAGCCATTGACTCATACATTATACGCCTCCGGAGGAATCTCTCGCGCAATGTTGTTTGAAATACTTTTGGTAAAACGTTCCATATATGTACCAATATTAAACATGTCCACATATAGTTGAACCTTCAAGAATGGTTGATAATATAATTTGAACTTTCAGTGAGATCAGTTGATGATTTTAATTGCCTTTATCCTAGACATGTCCAGGCCTAGCCATCAGAAGAAACGTAAAATTATTTTACTAGTACAACGAAGATTGCGATGTATTCGAGGAGGTGAGTCAGTGAATAACTTTTGGAAAAGCCTCTAATTATTCCAAGTAACAATAAAGACACTGGAGCAGGATTGTCCGATTTTCTGTCTGCATAGACTTGCTCAACTCCCCTATTCGTGGAGCGAACACTCTGCAACAGGCTATCGTGGTTCCCCCAGTGAGAGCACTGATCTGATCGTGCAACCGATTAGTATCGAACCCACGATAACTGTCGATGAAGGTTTTGCTAATTTCATCGTTAGATATCAGTACGAATTATAACACCGTGATCCGACCATGTGTTATACGATCCTTGTTGATTGAAATAGCTCAGCAATGCAACATGCTGGAATCCTCAAATTTGGGGTCCGTGGTTTTGACATGCCCTCTATACCACCTATGCTAGTTGGAAGGGAATATGTTACATGACCTTTGGCCTTCAATAGCTATTGATTCATAACTACTACGCCTCCGGGGGAATATCTCGTGCAATAGAAGTAGATGGACCTCATAACGTCCTGATCAGTTTTGTAGGATTGCTGCATAACTGATCATGACGTTATGAGGGGCACACCAACGCATGCCCGTTATAGAGTGCGAGGTGCGACTGAAGCGCTGCATGCATACTGTGAAGTTGGTTCTCTCAATTTCTCAATTATGGATATTTTGTTATCCCTAATTAGCGCGAAACAGATCTTCTTTGCACCACCAATTGTTATATGACTGTCCTATTTCAGTGACAATGGACGTACCACCAGGTGCGAGGAACGAATACACTGGTTTCGCTTCACAAACGAGACCAGAAGAGTCTGTCGAGCCAGTTAGGTCGTGGGATGTGGCAGGACGATTTTCCAGCATTATTCCTGCCCTGGGAGACCATCAACCGCAGGAGTCACTCATTCGAGTGGCATAACGAAGACTCTACCGCAGTCATTTGTGTGGACAGCCCTCTCTGGGTTTGTCGGAACACTGCGATGCCAGTAAGTATTATATCCGGGGCGTATCCCATTGTGTTTTGATTGAGAGAAGAGCGTGGAGCGGGAGAGGAGGGTAACCAAACGCTATTGCATATGCTCTCCGAACATCACAGTGATTAGACCCTTGTCGAAGTAAGGTCCTATTAGGTTCCTCAGAGTGCGTAACTAAATTCACGCACAGCATATGTTCCTGGTCAGCACTCCTGTCATTCTTCAGAATTGTCCGAGTCTCTCGTGTGTGCAGCCAATACTCGGCCGGAAGAGCCCCAGACTACAGGTTGAAATATTCGGATATTAGAGTTTCGAATCCCGCAATAGCCTGGTTAGCTTCTCTGATGTGATCCACCCCACCCATGTAACAATTGGAAATCTGTGAAGAGACTGAATACACCCAGCGCACACAGCAGCTGCAACGTACTCAGGGAAATTGTCGGAGAGCGTGCCTGTTTAATATGAATCTGTGAAGCGCTCTGAGATCGTTGTAAAGCAGTGATAGAGCGCTACAGGAGCGCAACCACGCGTTGAAAGTTTTAGGGTCGAATGGTCCACTTGGTAGAAGTTGGGGGGTCCAAATTGCGCTACACACTAACAGTATGGGGACCTCCACAAAGTTGGGGGTTCACCCGAAAGTTGGGGGTCGTGACCGCCCACTCCGACCCCCCTGTGGTTGCGCCCTCGAAGCGCGGTATTAGGCACCGGATGCAAATCGCTGCTCAAAATCAGTGCAATATCCAGGTCTGCACCCTTGCCGGGCCTCGCAGAGGTTTTATCCTCTCACGAAGCGTCATCCGTTTCATAATTATCAACTTTTATTATTGGACATGTCGAAGTAAACAGACTAACATGTTCTGAGTAAAATATAAGCATGCATGTTTAGGCTGTTGTTAGCATTGCTGTGATTTCCGTCTGGCATATGCTACCTTCGATATATTGCTGTTGGTATATTCCAATCACATATGATATTTGTTGATACAAACACAACATTCCAATACCAACATTCCAACAGTTTTATATAAAATCTGAACACTTACATTGTTTGATGAGCCATTAGCCTAAAGATGAATACTGTTATATCGGATTTCAACACTTTTATACAAAAGACAATAATTATGAAGCAGATGGCGTTATGAACCCTCTGACCGGCAAGATTCAAATTAGAAATCGCACGCACGGGAGATAACTTCACTCTTCATCATTTCCCCTCAGTGTCACGGTTGTTCGAGACTTCACAACCTACTGGCCAACTTCCAGTCACCGTCGCTTGACATTGGTTTGGGTTAGTAACTCAAATTTCCATCATTTCTCCGGTAGGCGGTAAAAATAATAGTAAACTATGCACTAAAATGATATCTGGCCAGGTCATTATTATTTATTATGGTTGTGGTCAAATACCGTTTTGGACAAGACAAGAAGAGACAAGGAACCCGCAATACATGTGTAAACTGTCTAAGTATATATCTACAACTGGAACATTTATTTGAACAGTTATTCAGCCAAGGAGTGGAGTGTGGTTTGTCGGTAGAGTGGCCGACTTGCAAGATAAAGGTTATCAATTCGAATCCCGCTCAATTAACCGCGGGTGCTTTTCAACGCTCCGCTTCTTCGCATGCAGGAAAGTGACTGCATGTTGAAATTTCCACTCACCTCCGTCGGATGCGGACGTAAAATTGCGGTCCCGGGAGCAGGAATTATTCACCCCTGCCTCGTTTGACTCCGGACACTATTCGAAAGAGTGGGCGGAATATCGCCGGTGTCTATCCACGCCAGGAATTGTACTGCTGTTCAAGCAGTAGTTGTGGCTCTGTAGCTTGGGCATCAATAACAAGCTCAAAAGCCGTGGTGTTGAGTGTACGCTCATCTAATCACAATAATTATTATTATTAGCCAAGCCATTCATCTGTCGTCATGTTCATATACAGCTAACCAACTACCTGCAATCGCCTGTCCGGGAGATCTTGCGGTGCCGACTCTGGGAGTAATTGAGGGCGCTATCGCGAACTACGGACAGGCGACCTGCTCCGACCACGACCAAGATGACGCAACCCTCATTGTGGGTTGCACGCCGAGGACTGGGACATTCTCCCTTGGTCCCAGACCCGTGACGTGTACTTGTACGTGTACAACCAGGGAGCTACATCCGTGTGTCAGTTAACGGTCGATATTACAACAGGTCAGCTATTGTGTCTCAACTATGGCAGGCGCTACTGGACAAGCATACCATACTTGTACGCATATATTCCACTATATCCATGAAAACACAAGACCGTTCCAAAAACATTTTACCATGTTTCGCCACATGTTTCGAAAACGTTTTTTCGTTGAGTAACACAAAAGTTAGGTGAATGTTCCCGAAACATTTCGACGGAACGTTTTGAAAACATTTTCGAGTACAAAAGATTTGCGCCAAAATGGGCTTAGGTTACGTTAGTGTTGTCAAAGTACATTATAATATCGTTTAGTTTCGTAGGTTGGCTGTTTCTCCTAAATTTGGAATACAATAAAAATGTTCCTAACATATTTTCTCAAAACATTTTCGAAATGGTATGAAAACGTTTCCGTAACATTCATAATACTCAACATAAAATATTCATCAGAAAATGTGAGGAACACTTTCGAAAACGTTTCGTGTTTGCTGGGATGTAGACATATAATCCATGCAGACGTAGTCTATTCGATTATATGACTGTCTGCATTCATTCCGTTGCCCCGCAGCATAAATTCAAATGATGCTGACATGTCTTCGAATGAATGCTGGCATGTATTCAAATGAATACTGACATGAATTCAAATGATTGCTGATATATCTTCGAATGAATGCTGACATAAATTCGAATGAATGCTGACATATATTCGAATGAATGCTGAATAATATTCGAATGAATGCTGACATATATTCGGATGAATGCTGACATATATTCGAATGAATGCTGACATATATTCGAATGAATGCTGACATATATACGGAATAATACTGACATTTATTCCGATCATTGTGAACATATATTCCAATCCATAGGGCGTATCAAAGTGGAGCGCAATTAGGACAATTGAAAACCCGCATGAAAGGTTGAAAAGAAAATATCGCCGGAGGGCCTCGACAGACGCTAACACCACATATATGTATCTAAATAAATGTCGACACCTAGTAAGATCACGTTTCATTCACAGTCAAATAACTTGACTGTGTCAGCTTCCCCAGAATTCTACCAATCCCATCAAATATTGCCCATAGAATGTATATAAATACACCACCATGATGAATCTTCTAAAGAAGGCAGTAATTTGATGCCTTCTCGCAACTTGGAAAGGCTATTTCCGATGAGACCTGATTTCTCAAATGTTCCGCATCGTTCCGCGCCAGCCGATGGTGGTGCTCCACTTAGATGGTTACATCCTAATTATCCCGCGAGAATGGTGCATCCGGGACCGCGCTTGGAACCCTCACTCGAATTTTCCACCAGACTCATTAGACTGAATGCAAATAATTGGTCAAACGGTGATGTTACATTTCAGGCTATATCGTTATTGCAGGCGATCAGGCCCCAGTGATATCCTGCCCGGCCGATGTATCAGCTTAGAGTTTCGACTTTGATGATGGCGCTGTTATAGGCTACGGGGCGGCGACCTGAACAGACCCGGGAGAGGGGGCCCTTAAAGCGACCTGCTCATCAGTGAGTGGATCGTTCTACTCTGGGCTCGGGCCCAGAGCTGTGACCTGTTCATGTACAGACAGCCAAGGAGCCTCAGTATCATGTCAGTTCACTGTTGACGTCACGGAATATGGTAAGTCATTTCACGCACGTTTTCTAGAATCAGGGCGGCGCCAGGGTGCCCCTGAAAGAGGGTCCAAGGTTCCTCGACGAGGGGTCCAGCAGTTTGACGCCAGACAACCGTAGTTTACGCTCCCTCGTATCTCTCTTTACTATATCACCCCACCTCGTCCACGGTCTCCCTCTGCCTCGTTTGCCTCTCACTTCCGTCGGTCGACAAAATATATCTTGCCGGTTTACCATCCGCTGCTATCTGTAGATGACCAAACCATCTTGATCTGATCTCTTTTACTCTAGCTGTTATGGTACACACTCCATAGTACCTTCCTATTGTCACCATTCCTTCCTCTGTCTTTCAGTGCTACCACCATTATCCGTCTGAGCATTCTCATCTCTGTTGTTTCCAGATTTGTCTCTTCCTTCTTCGTCATAGCCACGTTCCAAACCAAATAACAGCACTGGTCTTATAAACGTTATGTTCATTCCTGTTTTCGATGTCTTTTTTTTCATTCTCCTATCAGTAGAATCAAAATATGATATGTACCTATACTGACCCCCAAAAAATTGCAACAGAAGGTTTCCTCGCATTTTCTGACAGCGTAAGGTCAGTTTAACAACATACCAAAAGTTGCACAGAATCGAAGTCCCAGAAAGTGTTCAAACTATGACATAAACAAAATGGCCGCCCTCCGCCATCTTGAAAAACATAAATCCTCATATTTTTGGCAAAAAATGAGCTAATAAGGCGAACAAGGTGTCATATCCTACTAATTCTAGCATAACAAGTCCGTTAAAATGGGTCTCATGAAGTTGAGATATCATCTTGACTTCCAAATCCAATATGGCCGCCATCCACCATGTTGAAAAATTCAAATTCTTGTGTCTCTGTTACCGGATGGGCAACTATGACTGATAAGGTGTTATTTTTTATTGATTGGGGCATAAGAAATACATCAGGATAGTTAGCAGCATACATTCAGCTATAAATCCATCACCATCTCAGATTATGTAGTAAAATGTGTAATTGTGTAAATCACCAGAATGTGGCGAAACACTTCCCCACTCCAGTCAACCGGTACCAGGTTGACAAGGTATGATGCACCTTCTGCCAAAATAATGTAGTCATCCTGGAAGATCTTCAGTGTACTTCCTTCCGGTGATCGATATCCCTGGTATGTATCGCCTCCACCCTGAGCGGAAAAGCTGTCCAACATGCATTTCGTGGCCATCTTCTAGTCAGTGAGTCACTTACAGAACAGATAGTTTGGGAGATAATTGATGATGACCCAGAATTCGAGAAAGATATTCAAGAGCTTGAGCAGCTTTACGAGCTGATGTGAGCCAATGAAATTTACCTTTACACAATATTGAAGTCCGACTGCTTTTCAAGGGCTACAAAGGCATTGGATTCAAAGGAGGAAAAGTTTTGTGCCAGTTCAGAAACCAGAGAGTAGTAGGACTCGCTCAAGAGCTCATTGAAGCTGATTGCACAGGATCTTGGCAAATGCACCTTCATGCAATATCAGAATGCTTGCCCATATTTGCTACTGCTGGTCATGCGAACTAATTAGAATCTGCATATCTATACCTCAAAAACATGATCGCTCCGGAGAGTGAACATCTCTTCGTGTTTGAACAGTTCAAGAATGGATTTCATGTCATACGACGCACTCATCAGTGATGGGCTGGACTGGACTCTGACTTCCCAGGAGAAAATTCCCATTGAATCCCATGGGATCCCATTGGAAACTTCAATGGGATCTTACGAGACCTGATGAATTAAAACTGGACTCAATGGGGCATAATCCCATTGCCAATGGGATCCCATCGAATGTGTCTCAAATTCATGATTGAATCCCAACGCCCCCATAAATTAGAGAAGGCTAAGTTCCCAGCTCCTGTCAATTTACACGTTGTAGTACTAAATGCACACGTTGTAGAAGTAAATGCACACGTTGTAGTACTAAATATACACGTTGTAGTAGTAAATTCACACGTTGTTGTAGTAAATTCACACGTTCTTGTAGTGAATTCACACGTTGTTGTTGTAAATTTGCACGTTGTAGAACTAAACTGACACGTTGCACTAGTAAATCTACACGTTGTTGTAGTAAATTTACACGTTGCAGTTGTAAATTCATACGTTGTGGTAGTAATCTCACACGTTGTTGTAGTAAATGAATATCGCCTGATTGAAGAATGAGTTCTACCGCACACATGCGTGATTTGATATCGCCTTTCACGGATCGGCGTAAGATCCCATCGGAAACTTCAATGGGATCTTATGGGAACTAAAGGGAA
>JAODTT010782636.1:0-10956 GCA_025400115.1 Pentamera pediparva
CTCAGCTCTCTTTGCAAGCTGTGCCTCATGGCAGACTACTAGAGGGTACTATAGTATGGATCTCTGATCGCTTTGTAATAGTCGATGTTGACCTTAAATCTGAAGGCATAATACCAATAGAAGAATTCAGAGATGGTGATGAGCTAAAAATTGGGGCTAAAATTGAAGTTTGCCTAAATAAATCTGAGTCTGAAAGTGGTCAAATTTCTATTTCTAGAGAACGAGCATATAGGCAACGACAATGGGAAGAAGTACTATCTAGCCGTTCTGAGGGATCTATAGTTGATGGCAAAGTAATCCGCAAAGTTAAAGGAGGCTTGATAGTTGACATAGGTGGTCTAGATGCTTTCCTACCTGCCTCACAGATAGACACTAAAAAAGTACCATCAATAGGTGATTACTTGGGTCGCATGTTCAAGCTTAAGATCATCAAGATAAATGTAACTAGAAAAAATGTGGTTGTTTCCAGAAGAGAAATATTGGAAGATGAAAGAGCTTCCAAAAAAGTAGAAGTACTTGAAAGCCTCTCTGTAGGTGATATATGCAAAGGCCGTGTCAGAAATATGACAGAATTTGGTGCCTTTATAGATATAAATGGCATCGATGGGCTAATGAGAACTGCTGATATTAGTTGGAAGAAGATCAAGCATCCAAGTGAAGCCCTTTCTCTTAATGAAGAAATCGAAGTTATTGTCCTCTCTATAGATCTAGAAAAATGCAGATTGACCTTGGGTAGTAAGCAGAGGGGCAAGAACCCATGGAAAAATGCAGAAAAAAGGTATACCCCAAATTCCATTGTGAAGGGAATGGTCTCACATATAGTTTCATATGGAGCTTTTGTCGAATTGGAACCTGGCATAGAGGGGTTGATACATGTTTCTGAAATGTCCTGGATAAAGAATATTGTTGACCCTCATCAAGTAGTTACCAAAGGGAAAATAATCACAGCAATTGTACTGTCAGTAAATGCTGAAGAAGGGAAGATTGCTTTGGGACTCAAACAATTAGAAGAAAATCCTTGGGATACCATAGATGTACGACATCCTGAAGGCAAAGCAATGGGTGTTAAAATAACACAATTGAAATCTTTTGGAGCCTTTGCACACATAGAACCTGGCATAGAAGGAATAATAAAATTAGCAGATATTAGTTGGGGAAAAGTGGCTCATCCTTCTGAGGTGCTGCAAGTGGGGCAGGAAGTTAATGCTGTTGTCCTGTCTATAGATAAGGAAAGCAAAAAAATCACTTTAAGTCTCAAATTGACTACTGATGACCCCTGGCAGAAGATTATAGAGGAAATGCCCCCTGGTACCATTGTCGATGCTACCGTACAAAAAATTGTACCCTTTGGCATCTTTTTAGATTTAGCATATGGAGTAACTGGGATAATAAATGTTGCAGAATTGTCATCCAAACCTTTCACAAAGGTAGAGGAAATTGTTCAAGTAAACAGCAAGGTGCAGGCCAAAGTATTAAAAATAGACCGAGAGAACCAATGCGTATATCTTTCTATGAAAGAAATATAACTTATGGAATGCCATTATGAATAAAGAACTTGTTGCATTATTAGATTACCTAGAGAGAGAACGTGGAATAGAAAGAAGCTTGGTGGTAAAAACCATTGAGGAAGGTATTGTCTTGGCTGCCTCCAAGGGCAACCTGGAAATGAATAATGTCTCTGCATTTATGGATGGCAAAACTGGGGATATCCTGGTAGTGGCAGAGAAGGAAATTGTTGATAATGTAAAATATCCTGAAGAAGAAGTATCATTAACAGAAGCAAGGGAAATAGACCCTGACTGTCAGCTAGGTGACTGGATAAATGTAGAGGTACAATCAGGAGATTTTGGACGCATTGCAGCACAATTTGCCAGACAGTTACTTTCACAAAAATTCAAAACTGCAGAGAAAGCAGTATTACACAAAAAGTATAAACATTTAGTTGGTGAGTTAGTCTCTGGGGTGGTTAGCAGGATTACTAATGGAGAATCATTAATTGTAGAAATAGAAAAAGTAGAAGCACTTATGCCAAAAAAATTCATTCCACGCACAGAAAAGCACAGGGTAGGCAAAAGGATAATAGCATTGCTTTATGATGTACAGGCCAATGAATTTGGTGGGGCCAAGTTAATTCTTTCTAGGTCTCACCCTGAATTTGTATTGGAATTGTTCAAACAAGAGGTGCCAGAAATTCATGATGGCACAGTGATAGTAGAAAAAATTGCACGTGATCCAGGCACTAGAACAAAGATTGCAGTAACTTCCAAAGACCCTAAAATTGATCCCGTAGGTGCTTGTGTGGGTGTTAGGGGCAACAGAGTCAAGAATGTTATAAGAGAGGTTGGCAATGAGAAAATAGATGTCTTGCCTTACTCCTCTGATCCTGTAATTTTGTTGAAAAATTCTTTTTCTCCATCAACAATACATAAGGTTGACATTGATGAAACAAACAACAAGGTTGCGATAATCATCAATGATGATGACTACCCTGCAGTCCTAGGACGCAGGGGTAGTAATGTACACCTTACTAAAGATTTAATAGGCATGGATTTGGAAGTGCATAGGATTAATGAACACAACAAACAGATGACTTTTGAACGTAGAAAGTTAGCACTATTAGACCACCCTGCTTTAAGCAAGACAATAGATAGCCTAGAGGGCATTAATCCATTAGTTTTTGAAAATGTACACATGGCAATAGAAATTTGCACTTATAGAAATTTGTTGAATATGAGTCCCCAAGAATTAGCCACAGTCTCTGGTATCAGCATGGATATGGCTAACACCATCCTAGAGCAAACAAAAGCAAGCATCATTGAAATACTAGAATCTGATGTTGCAGGTTAAGGGGCTATTGTTTTATAAGTTGTTCCTTTATTACTAACAACTCTAGGGGAGCCTGTATTGGCCAGTAATTTCAAAATAAACGTCAAAAATGCACAGCTGTCTGCCATGTTGGCGCGTCGTGCTACCAAAAAGGGTGAAAAAGTTCCCCATGTAAAGGAAAAGAAAGATGATGTTTTCAAAGCTCATAAACTTTCACCTATATTAGATAATAATGTTGCTATGCCATCTATTGAAGAGCAAGCACCTATTGAAGAGCCTATTGTAGAACCTATTGTAGAAGTGCCCACAGTAGAAGTGACACCTGTTGAAGATCCTACTTCTACACCAGAATCTACGCCGGACAAGCCAGAAACAGAAGAAGATGTGGCACCATCAAAAATCAAGAAAAAAGATACAAAGGATATAAATAAAAATTATAAGCCTGCTGGCAAGAATAAAAGAAAATCTTTTAGTAGGGTGATAGATTCAAGAGATCTTGCTTTGCAAGATAATGAAGAACAGCATTGGTATAAACATAGAAGCAGGAAAACTAGAACTAAAAAGGGCAATACCCCAGCAGTTATACCAGAATCCATAGAGGTTGCTCTACCTATCTCTATGCGTGAGATGGCAGCCAAATTGCAAATCAAAGTGGCAGATTTAATAAAAAAGCTATTTCTTTCTGGCATAGAAATTACCACCAATACATCCATTAACTCTCAACAAATGGTTGAGTTCATAGGCGTATCAATGAATTGCAATATTAAAATAATATCTAAAGATTATTCTGCACTATACTTAGAGGTATCCTTAGTGGATGAGCTTGCCAATTCTCCAAATGACCTAGAATTGCGAGCACCAGTTATAACTGTTATGGTACATGTAAACCATGGGAAAACCAGCATAATAGATTTTTTTAGAAAAAGCAATGTTGTACAACAGGAGGTGGGGGCAATCACACAGCATGTTAGTGCTTTCTCCTGCTCTACAAAACATGGTACTTTTACCATTGTTGATACTCCTGGCCATGAGGCATTTAGCTCAATACGCTCTCGTGGTGCTATGGCAACAGATATTGTAGTGTTAGTAATAGATGGCAGTGAATCTATTATGCCTCAAACAGAAGAGGTGATAGGTAAGGCCAAAGCTGCCAATGTACCTATTTTAGTGGGCTTTAACAAAAATGACAAAGAGTGCTTTGATGTAGAGAGTATACACCGCCAGCTGGCAGAGCGGGATCTTTTACCAGAGGAGTGGGGGGGGCTCACGGTTGCCATTCCTTGCTCAGCAAAGAGTGGAGAAGGCATGGACAAACTGGGGGAAATGATTGCTTTGCAGTCTGAGGTACTAGAATTGAAAGCTAATTTTAAAAACAGAGCCAGGGGGATAGTATTAGAGTCCTCGGTGACAAAAGGCCTAGGAAACATAGCAACACTTTTGATAAAAAATGGAACCTTACACCTCAGGGATATAGTGATATTAGATTGTGAATATGGATCTATAAGGACCATGCAAGATGCACATGGAAAGAGAATTAATAAAGCAATCCCTGCTGATGCCATTAAAGTAACTGGCCTTTCTGGCAATCCTACTGCTGGCTGTGAATTTATGGTGATAAAAAGTGAAAAGCAAGCCAAAGAGGTGGCATCCCTACGTAAGGAGAAAAGACGCCAGCAGATACTCATGGAAAGCAAAACTAGGTCTTTTGCCAATATAATTGAAGCTAATATTCCAACTAAAAAAAGCATTAATATAATAATCAAAGCAGACACAAGGGGATCAGTTGAAGCATTAGCATCTGCCTTAAAAAGCCTTCCTTCAGAAAAAATTGAATGCAATATTATTTCAAGAGAAGTAGGTGACATAGCTGAATCTGACATCGACATGGCCAGCACCATAAATGCTGTTGTTATGGGTTTTAATTCTAAATTCTCTCCACTGATAGCTGGCATGGCTGAGAGATCCTCTGTACTAGTATTTTCCAGCAATATCATCTATGAATTGACAAGTGCTATTAAAGACCATATGCTTGCAATACTAGATAAAATAAGGGTAGAAAAAAAATCTGGTGAGCTAGAAGTTATAGCAATATTCAAATCACATAAAGTAGGCATTATAGCTGGCTGTGAGGTAACACAGGGAATGGTTGCCAAGGATAGTTTTATCAAACTATTTAGAGATAACGAATTAATATGGCAAGGGAATATCGTATCTCTTAAAAAAGTCAAGGATACTATTAAAGAAGCATCCAAAGGTACTCAATGTGGCATGGTATTGGGAGGAAATCAGGATGTTGCCATTGGAGACAAAATGGAAAGCTTTTCAATTTCCTATATCCAGGATACTCTATGATTAACAAGCGCAAATCTAGGATTAATTCACTTTTGAGGAGGGCAATAAGTAAAGTCCTTATGAAAGAGATAGGACTTTATGATTTAGGGATGATTGCTGTTTCCAAAGTAGAAACCAATGGAGATTTTTCTTTAGCACATGTATTCATAAATTTTGCTCAACTCAATTTGGATAAGGAAAAGCAAATCAAAGTATTACAAAAGAGATCGAAAAAGCTTGCAGTTCTAACCTCTAAGAGTGTTACTTTAAAATATTTTCCTGTCTTAAGATTTGAAGTAGATTATTGCCAAGAAAGATATGAAGCCATGGAAAAAATTCTATCTATGATTAATAAGGAATCCCTATGCCGAACCTCTCTTGTGGAATAGTAGGACTACCTAATGTTGGCAAATCGACTCTTTTCAATGCATTGAAATCCAGCTCTGTCCCAGCAGAGAATTTTCCTTTTTGTACAATAGACCCTAATATAGGCATTACTCCTTTAAAAGACCCTAGGGTAGACCAGCTTGCAGTCATTTCTAACTCTAAGAAAACTATTTATTCTGCTGTTTCTTTTTTAGACATTGCAGGCTTAGTAGGTGGTGCCCACCATGGTGCGGGATTAGGAGACAAATTTCTTTCTCATATAGAATCAACAGATATAATTATAGAAGTAGTTAGATGCTTTGAAAATGCTGATGTAATACATGTTGATGGTTCTGTAGACCCTATACGTGACATACTAACAATCAATATGGAATTGATATTAAAAGACATTTCAATATTAACAAATGCACATAAAAAAGAGATTCCTCCTATTGTTACAAAAGCTCTCTCATACTTAGAAAACAGCACTCCCTTACGCCTGGCACCTTTAACCAATGAAGAGCAAACACAATTACTTAAATACCCAATTCTATCATTAAAACCGATTCTTTACTGTGCCAATATAGATGAGCATAATGCATACTCTTCTCTAGTAAAAGATCTGGCTTTACGGGAACATGCTGGATATTTAGCAATATCGACAAAACTTGAAGAAGAAATTTCTCAACTATCTCCTCAAGAGGCAGCTGAGTTCATACAAGAATTAGACCTCCCTTATCCAGCACTTGACAAGCTTACTATCAATGCCTTTGCCTTACTAGGCTTGCAAACCTTCTATACCACTGGTGTTTTGGAAAGCAAGGCCTGGACAATAAGTAAAGACTCTACAGCTCTTGTAGCTGCAGGGAAAATACACTCTGACATACAGAACAGATTTATATCTGCTGAAGTCATTTCTTTTAATGATTTTGTATCATGCAATGGCAGGGTAGGGGCAAAAAAAAATGGCAAAGCCCGTATAGAGGGTAAAGATTACATAGTCCAGAGTGATGATATAATACTTTTTAACCATGATGCATGATTTTATGCACTTATTTATAGCAGCAATTAGATATTGAATCATTGGGCTTTGCAAGTAGTCATAGAAGCACATCTAGTATATAGATACACCTCTTCTGTACCAGTTTTAAATATTGACAGCAGTTAATGAATTAATATACAATCCTGCCTGTTATTCTGTAGTGGGTTGTTTTCATGGATTTGTTGGGTGCGTTTATTATTAGCACTTACTTGCCATCAATTAAACCTGATGATTGTATAAAAGAGTTTGGTCAATGCATACAGCCAGCTTTGTTACCATATTGTCATGATAGTGAGCAAGCCCCTGCTGCACTACCTGATAATACTGATAGTATGCCTGTTCCTTGTGACCAAGCTACTCTTTTATCAATAAAATCATGTATGAACAAATTAGAAAGTTGCATGGATAGTGTTGCCACATCTGCTTTGAATAAAGATTGTCCACTGGACAACTCAACGAATAATAAAAGCATACCTAGCAAGACTGATGCATACATATCTCATGACAATCAATATGAAAAAATGTCAGAAGTGATGTTTATTACCATGTCATCTTAAATGTTGTAACCTGCTAGGTTGTCAGTTTGCACCAAACCATGCATCGATGCCTGTAATTACTCCTGGCATACTTTCAGTGGATGTATTTATAGGTATGTTATGTGCCAATGATTCCATGTTTGCTGTATCTACATTGCCCATTTCATAAATATGATTAGCACTATTGGTTGATCCATGATACATATTTATGCCCATAAGTGACTGCAAGACTCCTGGTATACTAGTACAGAGTGCATTTGCCCTCACACCTGCCAAGCATCCCTGTGCCAATTCACCTGATCCTGCTGCCATGTCATGGGGTATGACACCAGCTCTAGCATCATAATTTGCTCTGCATACAGCACGTGAAATAGCAAGTGTTTGTGATAGTGGCATACTTTTTGTGCTATCAGAAGAATATGGATAAGGCAGTTGAGCAGTAGTGCTATGTGTGACATTATTGCTTAGTATTTGTCCTGCCAATTGTTGTACAGTTATTGCTTGATCATCAACAAGAGAATTACCAAAGTGAAAAGTGTCATTACAATAACTTAAATTATTGCTTGGTGGATTACTTGTATCAAGAATTTTATCTACAGCCAATGTATCTACCATACCTTCTATTTCATAAGGGTAACTGCTGGGAACTTTGGTACTATTATTTGATTTATTCTCTGTATTTATTCTTGCAAATGTGTGTGATACTAGGGGCTCAATTGTTTTTCTGCTGCTCTCATACTTATGAAACAATGGATTGGTAGGATTATACATTAAACTACGAGTATGCATTGTAGTACTCTAGGTTCTATTGTGATTGGTAGATTTGCATGTTATCTTGGTCAGTGCAGGGCTCTTAATTGTTTGCTGTATACACTGTATAGTGAAATAGCCAAGCAATGTAATATAATTTTTAATATTGCAGCGCAAGTATCTAATATAGTACAATATAAGAAGCACAGGAGTTTATTTATGGACATATCTTTATCATCTAATAACAATGAGAATGGCAATATTCAAGAAAGTATTATGTCAGACTATGACATTGGATTAGATATCCATGATGCTGCTGAGATAGAAAAAGAAATTTTATCAAAAATGAACCCAATAATAATGGATCAGTTTCTAGTGGAATACTTTGGCAGTGTCCCACTAGTTGCACCAGCCCTTACAAGCACAAATATGGAGTTTGGATCAAGCCATGATGTAGGAGTCAGTAGCAATTATACTAATGAAATGGGAGAAGGGACCCATTTGTCACTAGCATATGATGATTTTATTGCAAATCAAGCAATAAATGTAATTCAACATGCCAACAATAGCCAAGCAAATACAGTATTAGTTGTGCCAACAGTTACAAGCACAAACATGGGGCTTGGATCAAACCATGATGGAGTCAGTGGCAATCATACTGATGAAATGGGTAAGGGATGCCATCTATCAATAGAAGAGATAATAAATCATGCCATATCTTCATCTGCACTGGAAGATTTGAAAGATCTAGATTTAGAGCCTATGTTGAATCTACCATTGTAGTACTATTGAAGAGTTGTTGTGATACAGTACTCTGAATTGTAATGACACTTGTGCATTTTTTATGGCTATGTTGTTTTTGCAAGATTCATGAAGATTCTCTACAGGGCAGGTGGATACAGTATTACCATTTGTACAAAGACTAGGTTATAATCCTCAGCCTCTTGTTTATATAATTCTGTGTTAGATCTGGTATTGTGGTACTCTTAAGAGCTGTTGTGATGCATTGCTCTGAATATTAATCATGAGTGCTGTCAATAAGCTTGTTATTTTTCATATGAAAAGCATAATGCAATAATCAAAACAAGGTCATATAATTATTTTTTAATTATAATGATTATTCTGCCCACATAATTTTAATGTACAAATATAGATTTACAGATGTATCATATGACATAATTTATATATAAAAAAGAGAGTTTTTCCATGGATCTACATGTATTACATAATTCAAATATTATGTGCCTCCCTGTTAATAATCCAGATGGCACAAGCATTCCTAATAGCAGTGGGGCAAACCTTCCTACAATAAACCAGCATACACACCCAGAGACCATAGCAAAGAGGCAAAATGAATCTTCTGATACTTCTAGTGGTAGTGGTGTAAGGGATTGTTTATCTGATGGTATGGATTTTGTTTGCCAAGTAAATATGATACGGGCATTGGCAAATGAATTACTACAAGTTATTAATCTCTCAGAAAGAGTTGCATGTGCTGCCACATTACTAATAAAAATCGTTACTGTTACCAACGTATGCAAGAGTCCTGGCATGCAAAAAGATATTGTGCATATAGTGAATGCTATGAAGAAAGTACATGCAAAATACTTCCCAAGTAACAGCAGTCCAGGCCTTCCTACAATAAACCAGCATACATGCCCAGAGACCAGAATAAAGAAGCAAAATGAATATTTTGATACTTCTAGTAATAGTGGTGTAATGGATTGTTCATCTGATAATGAGGATACTGTTAGTGCTAGTGGTGACGAGTATTTTTTTGATAGTGCTAGTAGTGTAATAGATTGTGTATCTGATGATGAGGATCTCCCTGAGTTTTGCAGTTATGTTGTTAATAATCAATCAGCAAGTGTGCGACCACAAGCAAAACAAATGCATACTCATACTTTAATATATGATCCTGCTAATCAATTGTTCCATAAGGATGATGGCAGCAGAAAAACAATTGAGCCACTAGTATCACACACATTTGCAAGAATAAATACAGAGAATAAATCAAATAATAGTACCAAAGTTCCTAGCAGTAATCCTTATGAAATAGAAGGTATGGTAGATACATTTACTGTAGATAGTATCCTTGATACAAGCAATACACCAAGCAATAATTTAAGTTATTGTAATGACGCTTTTTCCTTTTGTACTTCTATTGTTGATGATCAAGCAATAAATGTAATTCGACATGCCAACAATAGCCAAGCAAATACAGCACTAGTTGTGCCAACACTTACAAGCACAAATATGGAGCGTGGATCAAACCATGATGGAGTCAGTAGCAATCATGCTGATGCAAGGGGAAAGAAATTCTGTTGGTCAATAGAAGAGGAAACAGAGCATGCTATGTCTGCACCTGAACTGGCAATTTTGCATGATCTAGATCTAGATAATGAACTGCTTATGCTGTTATGATGCAGTGCTCTGAATTGTAATGATACTTGTGCATTCATTAGCAAATGAATTACTACAAATTGCTGATATCCCAAAGAAAGTTACAGATATTGCCGAATCATTAATAAAAAGCTTTACTGTTACAAACATAAGCAAGAGTCCTGACATGCAAAAAGAGCTTGTGCATACGGTGAATGCCATGAAGAAAGTACATGCACAATACTTCCCAAGTAGAAGCAGTCCAAGCCTTCCTACAATAAACCAGTATACATATCCAGAGACCAGAGTAGAGAGGCAAGATGAATATTCTGATACGGGGCAAGTGGATGCAGAATCACCATACCTAGTCTTTCTACAAATTGCAGAAAGACTAGGTTGTGATCTTCACGCCTTGAGAGCTTTGCGAAGATGCTCTATAGGGCAAGTGAATACAGCACTAGTTGTGCCAACAGTTACAAGCACAAATATGGAGTTTAGATCAAGCCATGATGGAGGAGTCAGTAGCAATTATACTAATGAAATGGGAGGAAAAGGACCCATTTGTCAATAGCAGAGGCCATTAAGCATGCCATGTATGCATCTGAAGCAGCATATCCAAGTGATTTAGATATAGAGAAATAAATAAATGCCATGTCAGCAGCCTCTTGTTTATATAATTCTGTGTTAGATTTAGCATTGTGGTACTATTAAGAGCTGTTGTGA
>JAODTT010782747.1:0-10955 GCA_025400115.1 Pentamera pediparva
GACCTCCTATCCCTTCGAGCCATTCTCTCTTGGAGACTCAGCAGAGCCGAAAAGAAGAGGGTGGCCATCCAGGTAAAATCCAGGTAAAAAAAATGTTACCCAGAAATCATAACACTATTTTCTGCAAATATAATGAATTGGATAAATTCTCACAGAGTAATGAATTTAGGATGTACATCACTATTACACTATGGTCCCATTCAATATCCTCGATACGACGTCATCTTTTTTAAACTCTCTGAAATGGATCCCACTTATCCTTGGTACCTAATGGACTGTGATGAGAAATATAATACAGTAGAAACTTTACGCCGCATGTGAACAACACGTTTCCTGTTTTGTCCTTTCCATTCGAGTACCCCATCCTCTTAATTTCTCTGTTTGCGTTTTATTGCTCATTAACACCCTTCTCTCGACTGGCATTACGCAGGCTGACCGGTATGCGGCTGAAAGGCTGCACAGCCCCACAAGGAGACCTAAAAATAGACAGCAAATAGTCACCAGAGTCGGCCGGCTAATGATAACTCTTTGATTTCCGTTTACAGATTCGCGATAGAGTGTTTATGTTAAGTGATTGCCGGTGGATGTAAGATGCTCCAACGATCGTATCGAGTACCTTGTTGACTCGTGTCGGAAGTCGCCGATTAACTCAAGAGGTCTCATCAAACAGATAGTGAGCATTATGTTTGACCTGTAGTTGTTGTTTACAGGCATTTTAGTACTGTACATGTATTTCTTATAGAGGCATTCAACTTTCACAGCATGAGACTCTGTACATTCCCTGAATAATTGGAATGGCAAAGTGGTTTAATTTGTATGATCCAAGGAATATATCTTCCAAGGAAATGAATCTTCAGAACCCTGGATGGAAATGTGATAACTGGCTGGTTTCCAGCGTTGAGTTTATTAGTTGTTGTTGTTTCGCCGCCCAAAAACATCAGGTGCTGTTCGATGGAAGAGAGGAAACGGGAATGTTATTTCAGCGAAAATCTGTACAGACTTCTTTCTAGGTTCGCTTCTGCCGGGCCAAAGCCGCAAGCCAAAATATGCTGCATGAATGACAAAAACACCAGAAGCGATCGGCGGGGAGCTTGACACGCGTCACTGAATTACTCTATTGGATCCTATACTCAGCCTACGAAACACGTTCACACATCTCTCCCGAATACCGTAAACAGAGGTCGTAAAAACAGTGATCATTATCCTGATGACATCACCGAGGTAATATATCGTTAATAACTGGCGAGGGAACGTCACACTTTACGGAGACAGGGAAGGGAGACCGTAATAAGTATATAGGTAAGGCTGTTCGCGGGAACGTAACAATTACTAATCAGTTTACAAACCGACACACTTGGGAGGCATCGGGGACTGAATGACCCATAAATGTTGTATTAATTGCAAACGAGTCACACGCTACGTGCGTTAGGTAGTCGCTCGCCACAATGATGTATATTATCAGTAACACTGATGAATGTATGCGATGGGCACTGGGGCTAGATTGCAGTAAAGCCAGTGATATGTAGCGAACGCAGTACATGTGTTCAAATCATAACGTGGTTAGGGCATATTTGACTATTGCCCCGTCAATCACAGTCTTTCCTCCCCACCATTGCAAGGGTGTTGACATCTGTCAGAAAATTGGATCCCATAACACCGGTCCTTGTGGATCTACACTGCCTCCCAGTACGCAAGCGTACACAATAGCTCTACTCACCAGGAAGGCTATGAATGACAGCTACCCCGAGAACATGGCTAATCTAATCACGGCAAATATACCTGTACGTACGCTAAAAACATGGAATAAAACTCTACGGGCTGTTCCTGGTCCTCACCTACCTATGGGGATCGTTTCGAGCACCCGTCAGAGTGAGTATGTGCGCGTAACAAAACTACGTTCTCTTGCCACTGCCATTTGGGATGATCTGCCAGTCAATGGAATTTACCTTCAGCTCACTTGAAGCTTCTTCATCTAGGATGGTGTTCCACAGAACTCCTTCTATATTGTTTCTGCGTGAATCAGTCACCTGAATAGAGGGCGCATCATAAATGATGTGTATTAATTATTATTACTGTTTCAGAGCAGCAGATGAAACGAAGCTGAGGTAGGCCTAATGTTATTAATGGAGAGGTGACCAGGCTGATAACATAAAGTTTCTAACAATTATTTCTGCCTCATCCTTCTGCATACATATGATGTTGTATATCAGTGCATACATATGATGTTGTATATCAAGTGCAACATTCATTGTACTGCATGTATCTTAGCAAGATAGAAGGAAGGCAATGCAACACAATGTTGATACTGCGTTTATTAGGCCACCACAAACTAATGATGATGATAAGGCTATAACACGAATTAACAATAATGTATCATCACAACATCATAATGCTACGCTGATACTATTTAGGACAGGTCGCAGTCGTGGTGTCGTAGAGTTTTGGAGACTCCAGGTTTCGTCCCTCCGGCACAACCACATACTATATTCGGCTAAATATTGGTGATGGCTAATTCGTGCGAAAAGGACCCTTCACTCACCCAAGCCAGGCAATAACCTGCTGATGATTAATCTGATTTTTTATCTGTCACCATGCCAAAGTCTGTCTGTCTATGTTACATTCGTATGGAATAATTATTCCTGTAAATCAAGTGAGGATCATCCAAATAGTATCGAATGAGCTAAGTCGTTTCATGTCTTCCACAGAGATTCTAAAATACATGACACATCTGCAGATTATATAATGTAAGATGGTGTATATATTAGGTACCGCAAGTAATGGCTCTAGTGAGCATTTTCGTGTTTATCCGTTCATATTTCATGTTCTCCATTTTGTAATTATATTGACATTTACGAAACAAATAAACAGAGGGAAGGATTATGGCAGTCACGCCGAAGATTTCCATACACGGCACTCAATGAGACGAAACGGTCCATTGTTTGATTGATACGTATATGACGAAACACTGCATAGATACGTGAGTGCTTCAAAGCAAGATAAATGACTGATGATATCGCTCTAGAGGTCCGAAGGTAACAATGAACAATCACCACAGCTTTCCGTGTTTATTTTTCTCTATTTTCTGACGACAGTGTGCCGTAGGGTTGTCTATTTGACCTTCAATACGTGTAATTCATGAGGTACTTTGACGATTCAATGACCTTAGAGCAGTGCGTGGGTTCGTATAGAATACAACATCAACCTCCAGAGGACTTATCTAAACGCGATCTAACTTGTTATGGAAATCCAAGAATATTCTCGTCTCTAGGGAATATTGAATCCGCGCAGATACAACTCTTGATACTCATCAGATCATAGAAAATCAGCCGATAACACAGTCGTATTTGTCCTTGCTTTCTTGGGACGTTCTCCCATTTCATCAATATGATATACATATGAGAGTGCCGAGTGACCAAGGCGGAGACAAGGTCAGAAATCTTACATGCATCGACGAATTGAAGATTTTTCTCTGAATCCACCTGATGAATAACTGTTCAAATATGAATTGAGCTGCAGCAAAATTTGTGTTCATAAAACGAAAAGTTACGAAAATGCTCAGCAGGCATGTGTAGGCCATATTATATAGGTTTTGGCTATAGCCGGGACTGTATCACATTCCTTAGATACGATGTTCACGATACAATCATCTATCACCCTCAATATTCAATGGCGACCTCACTTGATGAAGAATATCTTGCCGGGATTATTCAGTGTTTACCAAAGCCCGAGAATACAAAGCTAGAAAAATTATTTTGATTTAAAAAAGTAAGAAAAATACGGGATCGATACATGATGTTGGGATCGTTACATGTTGATCACAAAAACACATGCAACCTATTATTAGGGTAATTAGTAATCATAGCATATGAACTACATGACAGGAGTACACCTTTACACTACATTACCATTCCACGATAGCCCTGTGGTCAGCTCCAGGGTGGCTATCATGCCCCCTCCTATTACAGGCACGTCTGATTGTTGTTGATACTTAGTTAACAAGGATGACAACCATGGGGGGGGGGGGGCATAGAACGGAGGCTCGTAAAATATTCCACAGCTTACGGACCCGAGTTCAGCAGGCGAGGTCGGGTATGAGTATAACACAACTTGTACATGCAATATCCCGGCATGTATAGTCTAATCGCGGGTGCTACACATGACGTATTCAGCAATTATGATGCTGAAAGGAAGCATACACTTGTGTGTTAACTTGGCCATTAGTATGGGAATGAGGATGGACATTTTCTGTAAGGCGAACTCGTCATCCGCCGCCACTTTCATAGTGCTTCACTGAGTGTCAATACGTACCGTATTGAGTATGTTTCTAATCGTTTGTGTGGATTGAGGTCGTCGGCATTAAGTCATTTTCTTCCGCAATATCAAATCAGGAGTTGTTCAGTGACATGTAGCAGTTCTGAGTTAAGTTGGCGATAGTGTAATGTGGTGCTAAATTGACAGATGACACAGGTTTGCATGAAGTAAAAACGGATATTTATCGAATGATAAATTAGGGAATATTGAACGACCTGAAGGAACTTCTCATTCTGGTTTCTTGAAATGTGACAGATGTGACTCACAAATTGAAGCACTATGTCTGCGCATATAATGAATTGGATGAATTATCAAGGAGTAATGAATTTTCAAGATGTACAACACTAATACACTATGGTCCCATTCAATATCCTCGATACGACGTCGTCTTTTTATACAGTGGAAACTGAACGCCGCATGTGATCAACACGTTTCCTGTTTTGTCCTTTCAATTCGAGTACCCCATCCTCTTAATTTCTCTGTTTGCGTTCCATTGCTCATTAACACCCTCCTCTTGACTGGCATTACGCAGGCTGACCGTCATGCGGCTGAGAGGCTGCACAGCGTCACAAGGAGACCTAAAAATAGACAGCAAATAGTCACCAAAATCGGCCGGCTAATGATAACTCGTTTGACTTTGATTTCCGTTTACAGATTTGGGGTGGAGTGTTTGTGTTAAGTGATTGCCGGTGGATGTAAGATGCTTCAACGATCGTATCGAGTACCTTGTTGACTCGTGACGGAAGTCGCCGATTAACTCAAGAGGTCTCATCAAACAGATGGTTTGCATCATGTTCGACCTGTAGTTGTTGTTTACTGGCATTTCAGTACTGTACATGTATCTCTCATAGAGGCATTTAACTTTCACAGCATTTTAGTGGTTTAATTCGAAAAATCCAAGGAGTATATCTTCCAAGGAAATGTATCTTCAAAACCCTGGATGAATTGATGAATGATTTATCCTCCAGGAAATATGATAACTGACTGGTTCAAGCGCTCAGTTTATTATTTCGGGAGAGCGCTGACCCATCTTGATATTCCACACTTGTCATGTTATTATTGTTTATTTGTTTGTGTTACCTCGGTTCCTATAGCACAGCTCCAATTGAAATTTAGTTTCCCCTCTCCAAAGATGACCGAGATGTGTGCAACTTTCGATCACTACAATTGAATGCGGAGTAGTCACGAACATCATTAGAACTTGATCCACCTGCCCATATGAAATACGGCCCTCAAATTCCCTGATCAACCCCTAACTGCAGTGATCATTTATTCGATGGAATTATATTATACTGTAGTTATTTGTAAACACATCTCCCACTTACTTACGTATAACAATTTACGCATGCGGGATGGACGTGATATGAGCCAGCGAGGCATATTACCGCTAATACACTGCGAATTGTTTTCACCCACAATGAGTCAATTCACACAACCTCTACGTTATCGCCGTGTTCACTCACATTTTCAGTAAAATATTGAAAGAATTGAATGATAGTTCTGCAATGAAATAATGAAATACTGCCGAAGGATATTCGATGCAATGAGTAATGAGTGAGTCTTGCTAGTATATTCACTGGCAGTTAAAATATTTGTACTGATTTTTCCGTCAATATTCATAGGCAAATATGTTCAGTAATATCCCACATGCCTAAAAGCGCTTAATGAGTCATGTCTTGTGTGTGTGGGGGCTACTCAGCGACTATTTACATATACAACGACGTGTTGTGTTGGAATAACTACCAATGCGAGTATGTGTAGCCACAGGTGAGTGAGATTCGACATTACACGTGCTATTTGAAAACGCCTGTGAACCGTGCGCAGTTCGCAGTTAAAGTGAGATAATCATTGCAAGATTCTGCTTCCACCTTATTTTGCTAATCATGTAGGTTCAGGACTTGCTGATTGAACTTTTGTACTATTCCCTCCTAGGCGAAGTAAATTCGTTGTTTCGTCAACAGCTTAGCTCCGAGAATTGTAAGCTCATTCGTCACTACTATGTACTCCAAAACACTGCAGAACATACTGTAGCGGACAGCTCTACTCACGCTCAGTAGAAGTGTTTTCCGTGTACTCACACAGCGAAGGCTTCATCATACTAATGCAGATCAGCAATAATAGCCTGCGGCGTGTCTTGTACAATAATAAAAGTACAGTGGCTTCGTTTTCTCCAGTGAATCAAATGTTACTTGAGTTCAAGTCGCGTAGGCCCTTGTTTGTTGACCTTATGGTTGTGTGTTCCATTCCTGCGAACTTGTGAAAAAAGGGACACTTGTGGAGTGAATGGAAATCGATCCGTAACTCGTGGGTCCTACCACATGTACCTCAATTTAGGTCATTTCACATGTCAATCACTGGGGGGTAGATTTTATTCGGAAAACGTAACACTAGTAAGCGTGGGTACCGAATGTTTCGTAACCGTTTTTCTAGCTTCAGTTTGGCATTACCTTTGTCATATTGTGTTTCATACGCGGATCCAGAGTTATTCCTGTTCTTGTGCGATTAACCTCACTAGTAGCACGAGATTAGAAAAGCCTCAAACTACAGCAGCCTGATCGTCTAAGCCTAACACAACCACGTTCGAATTGCATGATCAATCAGACAATATTCGTTTCTAACCACGGGTGTGTATATACTGTTGGCTGACGTATTCCCAGCTATGCAGCCCACATATCAGCGTGTAGTGAGGATCTGGTTCGTCTGACGTGTTATTCTGCTACCTTCTACGCTGTACTCCAAAATCCGAAATTCAGCCAATTAAACATTACATGCTTAAATTAGTACACTATTCATATTTCATTCAATTTGAGCAATACACAACATAAGCTGGTCTTGTTTTGCCGCCTGAAAAGACCACGTGCTGTTCGATGGAGAGAGAAAACAGCCATGTTGATCCAGCAAAAATTGATACAGGCTTCTTTCTGGGTTCACCTTTGCCGGGCCAGAGCCACACGCCCAAATATGTTGCATGAGTGACAAAAACACCAGGAGCGATTGGCGGGGAGCTCGACACGCGTCACCGAATTACCCAATCGGATTCTGTACTCGGCCTACATAATACGTTTACACATCTCTCCTAAATACCCTAAACAGAGATCGTGAAAACGATGATCATTATCCTGATGACATCACCGAAGCAATATATCCTCAAGAACTGGTGTAGGAACGTCATACTCGACGGAGACAGGGAAGGGAGACCGTTATAAGTATATAGGTGAGGCTGTTCGCGGGGACGTAACAATTACTCATCAGTATACAAACCGACACACTTGGGAGGCGTCGGGGACGGAATGACCCATAAATGTTGTATTAAATGCAAACGAGTCTCACGCTACGTGCGTTCTGTAGTCGCTCGACACAATGCTGTATGTTATCAGTAACACTGATGTATGTATGCGACGGGCACTGGGGCAAGATGACAGTAGCATTTACTGTCAATGGTGTTGACATCCGTCAGAAAATCGATGCACATAACACCGGTCCTTGGAAATCTACACTGCCTCCCAGTACGCAAGCGTACACAGTTGCTCTACTCAGAAAACACGAAACGTTTCCGAGACTGTTTCCTGTATGCTTCGGGAAAACGTTCTATGTTGAGTAAGCCTAAACGTTTCCATATCCTTCTGAAAATGTTTTGAGAAAATGTTCCAAGAACACTATCAGAAGTTTTCGAAAATGTTTTCGAAATGTTTCGTCAGAATGTCAGAACATTTTCCCAACTTTTGTGCTACTCAACAAAAAAATGTTTTGGAAACATTTGACGGAACATGTCAAAAATGTATTTAAATAGTTTTTGTGCTTGTAGGGTACTCATCTGGGAAAATATAAATGACAGCTCACCGAGTACATGGGTAATCTGATTACGGCAAATGTACCCGTACGTACGCTCATGTCAGAATAAAACTCTACTGGCTGTTCCTGGGTCCTCGTTCTATCTATGATCTTCTTGAGCACCCGTCATTAGTCATTATTGTTGTTATCATTACTTTGCTACTGCCGTTTCGAATGATCTGCAAGTTAAGGGAGTTTCCTTTCAGCTCACTCGATCTCCTTCATTTAGGAGGGTGTTCCATAGAACTTATCTCCTTCTATATTTTGTCTGCCTGAATCAGTCACCTAAATAGAGAGCGCATTATAAATGCTGTATAAAGATTATTATTACTGTTCCAGAGCAGTGAATGAAACGGACATGTGGTAGGCCTCATGCTATTAATAGAGAAGAGACCAGGGTAATTACATGAAGTTTGTAACACTTATTTCTGCCTCATCTTTCTGCATCCTTATGATGTTGTATATCATACGCAACATCCATTGCGGTGCAGGTTAGCAAGATGGAAGGGACGCAATACAACACAATGTAGTTTTGCGTCTATTGAGCCTCCACAAACTAATGATGATAATAAGGCTATAACACAAATTAACAGCAATGTATCATAATGCTACGATGATACTCTCTATGACAGGTCGCAGTCGTACTGTTGTAGAGTTAAGGAGACTCCATGTTTCGTCTTTTTGGTACAACCACATACTATGTTCGGCTATATTCGTATCACCTTCACTGCTAATTATATTGGCGATGGATAATTCGTGTAAAACGGACCCTTAACTGACCCAAGCCAATCATCAACCTGCTGATTATCGACCTTAATTTTTATCTGTCACCATGCCAAAGTCTGTCTGTCCATGGTACGCGGAATAATTCATCCTGTAGACTAGGGAGGATCATTTAAATAGTATCGAGCGAGCTAAGTCGATCGTTTCATGTCTTCCAAAGAGATCCTAAATGACATAACACATCTGTATATTAGATTATATAATGTAATTTGGTGTATATATCAAGTATCGTAAATAATGGCTCCGGTGAACATCTTGTGTTCATCCGTTCCTATGTTCATGTTCTCCATCTTGTAATTGATATCTACGAAACAAAAGAACAGAGGGAAGGAATATGGCAGTCACACCGATGCCAAATTATCGCTAGGCCTAACCAACCTACCAAGGATTTCCAAATACGGCACTCAATGATACGAAACGGTCCATAGTTTGATTGATACGTATATGACAAAACAATGCATAGATACGTGCGTGTCTTGAAGCAACAGAAATGACTGATGATATCGCTGTAGAGGTCCAAAGGTAACAATAAACAACCACCACAGCTATTCGTGTCCATTTTTCTCTGTTTCTGACGACAGCGTGCCGTAGGGTCGTCGATTTGACCTTCAAAACGTGTAATTCATGAGGTACTTTGACGATTAAATGACCTTAGAGCAGTGCGTGGGTTTGTATTGAATACAAAATCAACCTCCAGAGGACTTATCTAAACGCGATCTAACTTGTTGGGAGAATCCAAAAATATTCTCGTCAGTTATTTCGAACTCAGTTCGTTTCTCTAGGGAATATTGAATCCGCGCTGATACAACTTTCGATACTCATCAGATCATAGACAATCAGCCGATAACACAGTCGTATTCGTCCTTGCTCTCTCGGAACGTTCTCCCATTTCATCAATATGAGATACATACGAGAGTGCCGAGGTCTTTCATGTATCTACGACGGATGATGACGTCATTGTAGAGTTCGAAATGACCAAGGCGAAGACGAGGTCAGAAATCTTACATGCATTGACAAACTGAAGATCTTTCTCTGAATCCACCTGATGAATAATTGTTCATAGAACAAAAAGTTACACAAATGCTCAGCAGGCATGTGTGAGCTATACAATATAGGTTTTGCCCATAGTCGAGACTGTATAACATTCCTTAGATACGATGTTTACGATTCAATCATCTACCACCCTCAATGTTCATAGCGACCTGACTTGATGAATAATTCCTTGCCGGGATTAGTCAGTGTGTTCCAAAGCCCAAGTATACAGAGGCAGATTGCCTCATATAGAGCATGAGCACATTGGTACGTTGTCCCCTGTAGTTCCTATGGTTAGCTATGAATAGCTGGACGTGCCCTGGGTAAGATTTCATTGATTGCCAATTTAGTCTTCTCCGGTTTTTTATTAGGATGCCTAGTAGCGACACGCGTAGTTGACATTCAATTAACGACTGATGTGTTCACTCTTGATATATTATTCATAAACACCTTTATTGATTTCCCGCATTCTGATTGGCTGATAGTTTCATTCGAGACCAGTTTCGAATCGCCATTGGAACCCTCTCCAATATGCACAATGTGTTCAGGAGAATTTCAAAATTAATTGTTTTGCTTGTAGGTAGTTATAGTGGCCAGTCAGCTATTATTCACAAATTTAATTTGGAAACTAGGCTGCATCTGTTATTGGTAGTTGTTATGGTGATCTCTCTATGAGTCATAATACACTAGGCTACACTCAGTCTAGTACAATGTCAATGTCAACAGCGCTCATACATGTACTGCACTACACCACAGAGAATACTACAGCACGCAATATGGTACACACGTAGTGTAACGTATGCAAACTTCCCTGCAATGAACCGACAGCCTACAGGGCTTCAATAAAACTAGGCTGTACCTTTCCCCAAATTCTAGTCCTACACATTCACCGATTACTGGCAGCTAGCCTGATGCAATGAATAAACAAATGATAATCACAGCATAGGTTGTGAAACGGCGAGCATATTCCATTTTACCTAGTAAAAGTAGCGTGAAAC
>JAODTT010782858.1:0-10955 GCA_025400115.1 Pentamera pediparva
AAGAGGACCTACCGATGTGCTTTGCTTGATGAGGAGGATGATCAACTCTGCCAAACACATCAATCAATACAAATAAACATTTGGATATACTTTGTCACACCACCTTAGTTTCTTCCATTATCAAGAGGAACTACTGGTATAGTGAATCCGCTCATTTAAACGTCGGCCTAGCGCTTACAGACCCTTCATCTGTATTGAAATGTGTCTCTAGTACATTCTTTCACCTTCACTTCCTTTATTCGCTTGCTGACAACATCTGGATTGTCGATGGGTCGCGAACTCGCGTTAAATGTCTCACTTCGCAGTATACAATGTTAGTGTTTGTTTTGTACTTACTGGGTCATGTCATCCGTGTCACTAAGCATACTTTCAATTCGTCTGTTGAGTCTATTTGAAAGATATCCATCAATGCCTTTTGTTGCCCGGATACAACTCAGTGTTATGCGTCTCGACAATATGCGATCACTCGCTTTAATGCGTGGCCACGTATTACAATCGTTAATGAAAAGTTTTCAACAGTGAGCGAGTCAATGGCAGGGATAGCGTCTTGGTAGACTGACTTGTATCAGTTATGTTATTTCCTATCTTCTTGAGGAGCTCGAAAGCCTGAGTAATGAACGCAGTGTTATTCCGTTGGCCTCAGATAACCTCTGACCTGACCCTAAAACAGGAGCGATCATGTACTCAGCATGGGGCACATTCCTACCAAGCATGAACTTATCCATCCAGATCCACTCAAGTTATTGAGTTCACCAAGCTGAAGTTGGCCCAAAATATCAAATTTTCACGATTTTCCTTTTTTCCACAAAACATGACCCCGATCTTCACCGAGATCGATAGGGTTCATTTACTCACCACGAGAAAGCTACACATCGAATTTCAACCTGATCAGATCAGGCATGCTGGACTTATCGTGTTTACAAGGTTTTCATACTTTGACCTCTGGTGACCTCAGATGACCTCTGACCTGTCCCCAAGACAATGGGGATCATGTACTCATCATGGGGAACATCCACACTCATGCCTGAACCAGTTATCATGTTTACCAGCCAGGCGTCACATATATACACGAACACACGCACACACTCGCACATACATATATACACACTGTCATGACTGCATAGATTCCTCTGAATGGGAATGGAGCGAATAACAGTTGTTACAAAACATTTGTGAAATGCCACAGCCTGAGATATGTGATAGAATGGTGATGAGATTTGATGGAAATTGGCTTAACGATGATTTTTATATTCCAGGTTTCTTTGATTACAGCCACTTACTTTATCGGTGAATGAATGTTCCATGTGTCTTATCATGTGGATAAGGATTGCAACAGATACTCCTTCTGTCCGAGTACTGTTATCAACCTATCGCAGCCTGGACATATCCACCATCCCTTGGCTCATTGAGATTGTAATTTGCGGAAACCCGGAGAATGGAATGAAAAACTTTTCTTCGTTCTTCACGAAACAAATCGTGGACCATTTCGATGACCTCATTGCTAGTGAGTCATTGCTCATTGACCTAGTCTACATTGGTGTAGGAGAAGTGGCTAATGGCTATATCAATTAGAGAGGCTGTGACTGATTCTCCGGCCTTCTATCCTGTACAGTTGTTCGCGGCCAACATCAGCTCAACAGACTTTCCGATAGAATTGTCCACCTCAGACTGGAAATCCTACAGAAGGTATAAAAGAATATATATTTCTGCATATATTGAACCAGATAACAAATATTCAATAAACAATACAATGCCCTATCGAATTCAACCAATAAGTAAACCAATGAGTTCAGTGTGCTGTTTCGAGAGACAATCCGGAAATTAAACGAGGGGCTATCGATTTGCAATGGGAAATGCCTATTAAAATTTTCGGTTCCTGATGGGTTTATTATAGTTTCTAATAATTACGCGCCCTCATTTTACATCTTCATTTCAGAAATGCATGATTATTGAAACTGTTTCTCCTAAACATAGGAATGTATGTGATGCATGGAACGAACTAAAATGGTTTTATATGCCGACAAGGAATCCCCGGGCCAATATCAACCTACACAATGACATATGCTAAGTTATACGGACCATTTCCAACATTTCTCAGCACTCAGTGTCAGGGTCCAGCACAAACAGGTATACTTTTTTTCCCTGAGGTTGGCTGAAGTGAGTTGTAAGGTACCCCTAAGACTTACTTTGATTTTATATAAATTCTACCTTACTATGGTACGTTGTGTGACCTTAATAACACTCAATATGTTTATTCATCACATGCATGTGTTCATTATTCATTGACTCATGTTTTGGATGGCTGCCTCAATTATATGTCATATGTTTTGACCCATATGACCCATCGTTGCAAACGGGTGTTATTTTTTAGCAACAGGACCAGTGGTTCATTTGCTCCTAACACTCGAGCATCTACTTGGAGGGGGGAGGGTGGGGGGTGGATGGAAAACTGTTGACGAATTAGGTTTCAAATTAAAATGTTACGAGTCCTGAGAAATCATTTGGGTACAGACTGACTTGTTACGACTTCGGTTAGCATAGTTTTTCAGTTTGTCAGTAAATAAAATGACCTTCCATCACACTTCTGTGTACAAGCTATTAGACAATAAAGTAAGATGGAAAAAATGAGTGATGTCGTTGTAGGAGAAAAGTTGACACATAACGGTCGAAGATTCCCATGCAGTCAAATACAGTCGTGTCCATGTTCCATTAATATCCGTATTAGAACAACAATGTGTAGATCAAAAAAAGTTGAAGACCCTATAGATGAGTAGCTATATTTTAGGGGCCGTTATATTTGTGATTTTAGATTGGCAATAACTTTCACAATACATTTTGTTTTAAATTTTCCGTTCCGTTATTGTGTAATTCCAACAATATGATAACTTAGTGTAATTATTGAAACGCGGCGTGTGACTAAATACCTGACTAAATACCTAAAATGTTCCGTGCCAGCTACCAGTGACGAAAGACATTACGACTGCTCAAAAGGTGTTATATCGACCCAATTTACAGACCCATGTGTTATTTCCGCATGATTATCCTCTAACCGAGGACTGCCATTGCCAATGAGTTGATATCATGCATAGCACCGGGACAGTCCTTTTTATTCATATTCCACTTAAACATTTGTCCCCCAAATGTAGTAGACGACAATGTGCCAGAAGCAAGCAATCCGCATGTAATCTTCAAAATCATCATGGAAATACATATATAGACGGAGTTTACCAAGTGTCAGAGGTACAGCCTTCCCCCTTGCCGTTTGGGAAAATGTGCCAGAAGCCTATTGTTATTGATGTAGTATGTGTGACTGACTACATGTGGGATTTTCGTCGCTGTCAGCGACATCATTTTGTTGCCTGCTGGATATTCCGAACCCAGCCCTTAATCGAAACTATATTGTACGCTTCAGATGAGATATTTCATTCAGTTACGAAGTATTCGCTTCCATCAAGGGCATGTCTGCTATGTTTTGAAATCCTCAATCTGTTCAGACATCGGTAAACGTATAACCAATTGTGGAGCAGGGTTAACTTTGGAACATAATTATCCAAACTAATTTCGTTTATAAGAAGACACATAATGATACACCAGCCTAGATTACTAACTCGTATTTCTCAGTGCTTTCATAAGAACGCATTGTACAGTTGTAAATGTCGATTAGATGTCAGCGAACCAAATAAAACAGAAAATAACTAGTGTTGCTATGTGGATATTGTTTCTACGTGGAATGAGCCTCATTCTCAAGATATAGGTTTGCATATTTTCAGTTTTTACTGATGATAGTAGAACCTCATGTATGGCCTCGGTAGTCACCTTATCTGATATATTTGCCCAGGGCCGTCATACATATCTTCGAAATATTGAGAGATACATGCTATTTCAAGATCACCTTCATGTGAGTCGACTATACTTCTTTACCTTTTGAGGCGATGACATTATTTTGAAAAAATATCTGTCTTGTGAAGTTTTATGTGTAGATTTATGCGTCCTCTTCTGAATTCATCATTTTCACTGGGTTGAAGACCAACCACGGATGACACAAATTTGCGGCGTTAACGCCATTTAACGAAAACGACATTCCGAATTTAATTTAAGAAGTGCAATCCATTTTGGGATACTTGCTATTTGCCGACTGTCAGTTTGGTAAATAATCTTCTTATCACATTGATGTCCTTGTTGTTTGACACTAATTTCGATTTGGGGTCATTTCTCGTCCGTTCATTTCCACGCCTTGTCCTGAGTATCTCATATATTGGCATTCGAAATCTCATGGTTCCAAAAATATCAACAATAGCGAACGCTACCTCGCTAACACGTGATGAGTCACTTTTCCAAAATTGATCAATGTTGTCGAGGTTGACATAAGTTGTTCTGACTTACATTACAAAAACAGATGTCACGCTCGGCCGTCTGAATTTCTCTTCCGAAGGGCGGTGTGTCTGTCTACCACGCTCAACTGCTGAGTCGTGGGATGAGAAGTTGAGATCAATTATTTGACAAATAATTTTCCGCTAAATCATTTTTTAGCAGTTTGATTTTAGAAGGTCATCACTGCTAGTAACACCTGTACTCTCGTTACTATCAGCAAATTGGCAAGATTCGAGGCAAGTGCCGATCCCGATACCATTCCATTAGTATCAACATGTTACAATATAGTTGTAGAATCGAATCTCGTGAAGGTACAGAATCAATTTAACGGCACAGTGTAAAGGCTAGGACTGCTTCATTGACCGGGCTATTAGGAACAGTTGTCTCTCTGTTACCCCATAATTACATCTGCTTGCACCAGTTGCTAATTCCTGATCCATACTAAGCGATTGAATAGGTGTGTAGGATGTTCTGATATATTCTATCTAGCATAAATAATGTCTATATCTGGTGTCGGCTCTTCGTCTTAGCTTAGGTATGCCCTTGGGGGCGGGGTGCAAAGAGCATTTGGGTATTGCTTCCTTGTCTACTTTAACCGCAAACAAGTGTCACCTAAGCTAAGGATAGAGCGAGATGAAAATCGCTGGCCTAATATTAGTGCATATGTCCTTTGTGTAATCATTATATTGGCCAACTATTTAGGCTACTCCCAGAGATTCGTAGCAAATGCGTATGTATGAGCATCAACTCCAGATATGAAGGACTGGTAAGGGTACATTGTAAAAGTGAGCCATTCAATTAACAGGTAATATTCAACCAATTAACAGTTTGCAATGCATAAATGAGTGAACGTTTCGAAATAATTGACCAATTGTTGATTGAGCAGTACTTTTTCATTACTGAGACGATGAAGATGTAAATATATGAGCTTCTGAAATCTTAAAGCAGATCCCTATAATAGAACTCGCATACAGACCTTATCCTGTAAAACATTGTCATTTCATTTTGGTGATGCAATCAGTGTAGGACTGTATATGATCATATAAATCTGACTTGCCAGAATGACGCTCCTTGACCCGGGACGCCAGTTTTTTGTTTGGTTTCGTCAATGCAAATATGCACTGACAATGGTGAGAATATACTGGCTTCCGGGGTCTTCGGTGTGGCAAGTTTCAGAGAAAAGTGTTCACTTGTTTGGTCTCCTCAACTATTGTACTATAGGAAGGCTTTGGAATCATGCACATGGTCGCAGCTGAATTCGTTCGATTCGCTAAGACAAGCATGTTAACCACTTCACAACGCAGAACTAATGTACATATATATTCTAAATATTGTGGTCCCTGGAATCTTAGTATTTAGCCCAGGGTTCCCTCCGTTGCGTCACTGTTGATGTCGGTAACTGATAAATCCAGTCATTCCCAAATGTGTGGATAACTAGGGGAATTGAAAACTGTGAGAGATGACTACAACTTTACTACTCTTTTTGTCTTGTAACATCAGTGTTTTTGTTAATGTCATGTCTGACACAACCTGGACTTTTATGCATGGACTCTTTTTTATCTACACATATTCAGTTGGGGAATTTCCATCCAGACTTCAGTCGAGACCACTGTTCCTAGCATATCGATAACATTACACACTGTTATGCCTCGTCTAAGCTGCTTAGGCTAGGCCTGAGTATCCTACTACTATAGTATTAACATCCCGGTGCATAGTTCATCTGAGACTGGAACTTTGTACATTCATCCCTGGTCCTCATTTCTTAGAGCATTGTCATAGTTTCATATCCATCGTTCCTCTACAAGAACTGAC
Source organism: Pentamera pediparva (assembly GCA_025400115.1). NCBI lineage: Eukaryota > Metazoa > Echinodermata > Holothuroidea > Dendrochirotida > Phyllophoridae > Pentamera > Pentamera pediparva. The sequence goes on from JAODTT010782858.1 coordinate 6,184, forward strand.
TTTAGTTCAATCATGTGTAATCCCGAGATTATCATATTGGTGCTCTTAGTACCCACTTCAGCCACCAGCCATGCCACGAAACTACAGTATACCTCTCTCTTCCGGTTGCCCAATTGTTTCTTCTATCAACTTGGACTCCATAATGTGGTACGCTGCCGTTAGCTTTGCTGAACTAAACCACTACACAGCCCAACAGTTGACGCAGGCCTCCTGGTTATCTGTAGTCCACTCCGCGCAAAACAATGGTCTCGTCAAAAACCAAACAAGCAACCACCCAAGCCATCTGGCGCTAATTTACCCATCCATCATCCTGATCATTCAGGTGAACGACACCGAGGTGAACCCAGGACCCCACTCCCACAAGTATCCATGTGGGGTCTGCAAGGAAGCTTTTTCGCTGGTCAAAAACAAGAACAGCAGTAGCTTGTGATACCTGGGACACCTGGTACCACACTGACTGCCAACTAGCATTAGCTGGTTTTGCATGACTTGTGACACCCCAAACCACTCTTCGTCCATCCTCGATTGTCATCTGAGTGAACACGAATCTGCAAATATTTGTCAGGCCCCATCTGGCAACGAGGACTCACTAAACAACTTGAGTCCCACTACCAGAGCAAATGCGTCCGATCACAGCCGAGTCTAATCCGGTCTCCGTCGTCGGCTCTCCACTGAAACAGTCATCTCCCATCCCCACAAAGAAGAAGAAGAAGAACAATCCTAAACCTCTGAAGGTCCTCACAGTTCATCTACAGAGCATGTGTGCGGAAAAGGGAGTCTTCTGGGAAGCCGTTAATACCTGCAAACCTGACTCAATCATTGTAAAGGAGACCTGGCTGAAACCCTCAATGCTAAGCTCGATCTGAGATGATGCTTCCCGGTTACAATTTCCCAATTAGGAGAGAATAAATGTGTGTCCTCTAGCATACGTCTCTCTGCTGATGATGCCCTGTTGTATAAGCCCATCGAATCTAAAAATTGTGGTTCCAGCTCAGTCACTGGATATCTTCCAAAGACGCCTAAAACCACGCACTCTTCGCTAGCTTACATGGGTTTAGCCATTTACTCGCACCCTACCACGTTTAGCCTGTAAATATTGTGCAGTGTTGTTCCATGACCATGCACCACTTCGACAATACTCGTTGGAGGGATGTACTTACTGGAAAAAAGATAGGAATGCGTATACTATAGGCCATAGCCAATACAAGGCTGTATCACTAATACTTTCTTAGGAATCGACAGTACACAGCACACTTTCCAAACTAACATTGTTCTGAGGGGTTGCATTGTTAGTGTTATCACCATAGCAACCATTGTTCACACTGCGATTCTGAGAGTGGGCAATACATGGTAACTAGGGCTAGGGGCCCATGACAATGCACTGGACATTAGACAAACAATCAAATGTTGATTGCGAGTCGATACTGGTATCGATCGGACTCTTCAGCCAACCAGATCGCAGGAAACGAATACATGTATTTAGGAATTACATTGTTTCTGTCTCCGAATTTTTCTAATTGTTGATTTCAGCTGACCTGCCATAATTGTTTGGCTCCAGGTAATCAAGTACTGTGATTGTCAATCATGGCAAGTCTGAGATAAAAATGGCCTATTATTTCTTATTCTGATACTTTTAACGACCCCCTGAATATCATTCAAAAGAAACATGGTTGTTTCAGCTTTGATTCTCATGACATAGTATTATATTTTGAATAAATACAAATTGGAACCGCCTACACATAGCTGGACACCAAGTCAAATACACTGTCAACATTTATTGAGACTCCTTAGTGAATGGCGAAACGTTATCGTTTGTGTGAAATGATTATGGTATGGAATCACTTACATCTGGCTATTATTCTTCGGCGCTCCTGATAATATAATTCCTATTGATCTGTACTGGTTGTCGCCGTCTGGGACCTGGTATACAGATAGCCTCGGAGAATGGAGGCATACCTCACGCATCCTTGAAATAGGAATCACTATTTGGGAAAAATTTACACTATATGATCCAGCTCATGTGTTTGTTAACAGCAGTGGTGGCGAAAATTATTAACATTAATTAAATTTACCTGAAAGTCATTGGATTGACTAATGTGAAAATGCGCTCCACATACTGTCTATGGCTTTCCCAGTCGCACCAAACCTTTTAAAGACATCAAGCCTAAAATAGCTGTATAGACAGCAGTTTCAATAACGTTCACACACTGAAATATTGTACAGTTCAAGATTTTTCAACGCGGGGAAAATATCTGAGCAGAGGAACCAATTTCCGTGTTTTCAGTTCAATTGTGTTTCCAGTCTTACAAAACTCTTGTGCGGCGTGGACGCTCACTGTTGGGCTGGGGACTGGATTTCTTTTTGACTACGCCTTGGATACCGCTGGCATGACCGCGTGGCCAACGTCAGGGTACTCGACCACGTAGCTCATGGTTGGCGCAGCTGCGCGGGTACCTAAGTTAGGGGGATGAGTCAGGCTCAGGCCTGGTCGCTTGCTCGGAGGAGGCCGGGTGATTCGAAGCGGCGTGTGGATGCGGCTAGGTGCCTTCCAGGCATGTGCTCCCATGAGTGAGTAAGTGAGTGAGTGGTGGAGTGAATGGGATATTTTGCCCCTCGCCGTGACGAGTTACCCATCTAAGGGATATACATTAATGAAAAGAGGTACCGAATCAGCGTGGTAGATTGATGTATCGGACTATCAGCTTTTGCTGCTGGGCCTCTGCGATTATATCTTTCACCGATTCACTTGAAAGAAGCCGTTATATATTGCGGAGCAAACAACCGGCTCAGCTCCATCGTTAGAAATTCATTCAAACTTTCACCATCGAAATAATGGATTTCAGGTGATGCAACAGGCGATCGTTCCGCTTCCCTAAATGTCAACGAGGTTCCAAGTGCCTACTTATTACACGGCAAACGCTATCGTTCGTGAAAATAATCAGGCTGTGGAGTCACTTCTAACGATGGCCTCTGTTTCTCACAGAAATTGAATCGTACGGGCATAGTTATTTTCGTCGTCTGATTAAAGTTGACTCAGGCGTTTGGTGGTCCATCCAGAATAGCGTAATTACTATCTGTCCAAAGTACGACGGCAGGTCATTTTCAGATGGTAAGCGATTTCGATTTCAATTGATTTGCTCTATAGTCAGGCAGTCAGGGGCCTGATATATAACAGTTGACCGGAATTACCGAGCCACATACCAAACAACAGGTTGCGCCTGGTGGAATGAAATAACCATTTGAAACCTATGGCATTCAGCTATCTGCTTATTTCTATCCTTTCTACTGGAGGACGTTCATTTTATCAGGACAAATCGCTACAGCAGTCCAGTCAATTTATTGATAAACTTGAAACAAATTGCAACATAAGTGTTTTTTTACTTAATACGATAGATATGACCATAGTGAACAATTCCCGAAATTCGCATAAATTCAGAATGACCGCCGGTGACAGCTTTAAAGCTTTATATCTCTGAAACCATTGGGTTTATAACAACTCCTTCAAACGTGCAATGAAAAGGTGCTTGCGGTCATCTTAGGTTTTTTATTTCTGAGTGTGGATTGTGGTTTTGAAGAGCTATCATATATGACTCAATCCCCAATATTTAAAATGTGTTCGCCTGGTGATCAGGATGAATAAATAAATAGTGATCAGTTATTACGAGACCTTCCCCTAATTATTTTCTCTTCGGGATTCATTATCAATTTTAGAGATGTCGATTACTGCCATAAGGCACGGAAAGTGTCGTCTCTTGCAATCTGGGGGTGATTGATTCTTCAGTGTTCGTTTAACCTAAATTGTGCGAAACAAAGTATATACCCCCAATTACAGGCAAAAACTCGACTTTTGCATTTCTTCCCTTGGAAGACAATTGTTGCGAATATTGCAGAATTGTACCTCCTGGGCATGGAAGCAAATTATTGCAGTTGAATAGACCCAAGGCTGCGATTTACGTTTTCGGAGCATATATTGGAATAAATGATACACTTGCTTGCGACGATTTGGGGGTTTCTGTGGATTTCGTATCCATGCATTCGATTTCAATACATAATTTACCTGACCCTTCTCACGCGTGGTTGGAGTCTCTGCAAACGTTTCGTTTTCTTTGGCCGGCGCTGTGCTCAACCTCACAATTTAAAATCACAAAATCAAGTAAAGACGCAAGATGGTACTTCTCCGCTTCCACTCGAATGGACTCCATTATAAGGGTAAGTTATTTGTCAACATGATGAAGCCCTAATCACCTTTGGGATAAAACAACAAGTTTAGCCACTTAACTCTATTTCTTCCATATTGTGTCACCTCTTTTGCGCTGCCGACTACACACGACACGTCTATTGACAGTGTACCGCGTGGGCGCCACACAACACCTCCGGGATTGGTCCTCCTGGCTGCATGAAGTCACCTACGTGACCGATTCCCATTAGAGGTGCTCGCGATCGTCGGTATCGTGAGCACTCTTCGACCTCCGGGTGAACTGAGCAGATGTGAGAGCAGCCTGCCAATCTGGACCATTACCAGTTTGGTTAGCTATTGAATGACAATTTTCTCGAAAGAACGAATGCACCCTACTGTCTTCGAGAGAGGGGAGAATATGCTTTTTATGTGAGGGTTTGGTGGGTTGGTCACTTCAAAGGCTAGGGGTCCTGTAAACTTGAGTTTATTCATTTATACATGTAGAGCTATATTTAATACACTGAGAGCATTTAAGACGCAGCCTGAATGTCAGCTGATGCGTGTGTGGAAATAGCACACAACTATCCGCAAACAG
>JAODTT010782969.1:0-10954 GCA_025400115.1 Pentamera pediparva
GAGGCGCTCTTCATGTGACATTTTTTGTTGGAGAAGTATCCACTTGGAGTTAGTACCGGTGCTTGACGCACCAGTGTGGGCATACCTGTAACATTGGAGAATGAATTACGGTACAGCTGGCCTACCACACGAAGCCAAAAACCACTGTAGTTACAAAAGACACCATAGACACAAAAGACACAAAGTGAACACGAGTCCCAAAATTAGGATCACCTCGACAAAACAAACCCCCATCCTGCCCATGTAGTCATACAATAATGACAAACATATTGTTAGGCATTCGGATTTCATCACTGAATTCGGCTGATGGAAAAGGCCCCGTGGTACGGAATCAGCACCTAAGATTCGATAGCGTTATCAGTTATTATCTGTCGGCCGTAACATTACCTGATTATGTGTGATAAACAATTGACTGATGATTCCAAACTTCGTATTCCAGAACAACATTGCACAGAATGTATGTCTTCTCAAATGTGCCATCTAATTACGATTACGGATTTGTGTGACTGACTAATAATATGAATTGCCCGTTATCTTTACAGTTTATTATTATTCGTCAAAGCCGAGGAAATACCCAGGCGTCAGCCTGTGCATCACGTGGGCCAATGCGCACCTCTGAACAGGAATTGTCCTTATCTGCTTATTAGATGACGCAATCCATAATCCCTAATTCAATCCCCAACGCAACAAAGAACACAATTGGGTTACATACAACCTGTACAATACGAACAGCCCATCAAGAAATACCTTATTGGAGGTTCGCTTTTTAACTGAGATCCGTCATACATGCACTCTTTGATGAGCAATTAGGCCAAAGTAGACCCAGTCATTCTGCAATATCAACCTTTAAAGTCAAACTGGGTTTATCTGTTCATCCATTACATTTTCATCCCACACCAAATACAGGTGGACGATAAAAACGGCTGCAGGATCAGAGGAAGACTAATATATGAGATTACCCAAATCGTTCCTCTCTTGTTTTTCGAACGGCCTAATCAGGATTCCTATCAGCTGATACTAACGATGGGGAACCGAATTGCGCTGGCCAATCAGACAAATTGAGGAAGATACGTCATTAAATGTATCATTATATTGCACCTGCACGGTAGTAACATGAAGAGTGAACATTTAAAGAGGCACTGTGGTCGAACGAGCTAGTATTTTATGGTTTGGGCGTTGTTTATGCCCGTCTGAGGCACCGAGGTGAATCAGAATATAGCGCTGTATGTGTATGTGAACCCGTTCGTGTATGCTTGCGTGTGGGTATGGGTTTGTGTGCGTATCAACTTCAGTAAATTATCACTAGATCCTCACAATAATAGATTACCAAGACCCAAGAGTTCGATATCAAATATCTTCAAAGAATAATTAATATAGTAATTTTCAAACTACACTACATACACATACATTTTGTTAGCGGATCAAGTGCCACAAAAAAGAAAAACAGAAAAAAGAACGGGGCAATCGATCTCCAAATTTAACCAGTTGTGTAATCACAACGATGATCCTATGCAGTCAATATGTTCATCAGTTCACCCATTGGATTCACCGGATTTCCATCTAACAATTTTCACTGTCTCGGGGGAAAATTTTCTCATTGGCTAATTGTATTGTATTGTACCGATTGTAGTCTTTGTTGGGGTTGGGGATTGGGTTGGGGATTACGGTTAGTGCAGCCAATCGTAAAAATTCTTCTGAGCAAGTGCGCATCGGCCCAACAATTTCAGGATCTTAACATCAAGGAAGATCATAGTGGAAATTTGGGTTTGCAGCTCCCAGCTACAAGAAATATATTTTTGGAAGGGGGTTCGATCTAATCCGGAATCTTTTCGACAACAATAATCATTCCAAATTATCCCGAGGGTAGTGCGAAAAGGTAATTATCCAAATTACGTGTTTGCTTCCCCGCAATGTACCGTATGGAATCAATATGTTTACAAAATTGCATAGGAAACCCGTGTTCAGGGGAAGTTATGTTCCATTACTATACTATACCCTATTACTAGGTTTGGAGTCATGTTTTCATACCAATCATCAAACATCTTTAACATCAAGAGAGATCGTTGAAAAAATATAGATTTGGCCAAAGATGCATTTCAACCTCGAAAATCCATATTTTGAGTAATTTTCATTTATTATTGTTATCATTATCATGTTGTACTGTAGTTATCGTACCTCTACAATCACATACATCAGTGACATATGCAAATAGGCACATGAAGCCTTAAGTTATATTATAGTGCATTTTAGTTAATATGTTAACGGGAATAAAACACTGCTATAGCGCTACTCCGCGTCATATTTTGTAACGCGGAATTAGGCTTGGGGACCGCGGGAACTTGTATCATACAATGGCAATGCAAAACATAACTGACGAGTTATTACGGGGATTTGAATTTGAAAAGTGCAACATGTACAGTCAAATTTTGAGTGTACATTCTAGTAGGATTTTAAGCAGTTGAGGGGGCGGTTGTCTCCCAATAACGATGCTGTGTTCTTTCGATGTCGTGTACCGTATGTATGACTTTTCCACCACTGATGAAATGCGTTCTTTTGACACCAACACTCTTCAAAATGGCAAGCCTATTGAAACTTAGAACTCCCTTGTAATACATTACAAATTATGAGACACGTTATCTATGATGATATTTCATTTCGAAATTACGGCATGAGGGTATAAGTCACTGGAAAAACCCTCATTCGGCGCTCCACTTGGTTGCCCATAATTTCGCCTTCGGTTCAAAATTGCTCGTGATGTTCTTAGTTTGAATGTTCTCATTTTCGGGAATACTGCCCCGAACGATTATAATTCGTGCATGTCCACCATTTTGGACCACGTAATGAACATTGTCAGTTCATCCGTCAGTTGCCAAAGTCACGACTGAAAGTCACCACTTGTCTGCTTGTGTACCGAAGGAACACATTCCATTTCGTATAAGCGGTATATATGAGATCAACCGCGCCATAAACAGAGTGAATTTCGTTGTCGACTTGATCCCCTGTTTCCTGTAATATTATATTGAATATCAAGATATAGGGTATTTCCATAAACTCAAAAAATGTAGAAAGTGGTATTTTAAGAACAAAACTAAATATCGGACTGAAGGGTGATATGGAGGACTTTCAATTGATAACACATACGAGTTACAACGCAGGTAAAAAAAACATCGCACATCCTTTTGACAAAATAATAATAATGCCAGTGTTTTGACCTGTTTTCAAAATACAACGAGACAGCAATCCAGGAGTTGCAAGATCTCATCGCCAATCACGTGCTGTATAATTGATCACTCATGATGCAATTATCTTAGCACTTCACCTCGAAAATTGTTGCAATTAAAACTTTGGATCATCTATGTTAGTTTTCCTCCCAAATACATCTGTCTATAGGTCAAACGATGAGTGTAATGATTGAAGGGAAATCCAATGTTTCGTGGTATTTTACCGTACCGGTACCTTGGTACGAAATTTGAAATCGCTCCGTCATCTCCAAGTGTCTATAGATCAATATAAAATTGCTAAAATCCGAGATTTGTCCAAACGTATAGCTTCTTCAGCATAAAAAGTCATAATTCAGGTCATGTTTACCCACTTTCAAGGGGAAATCTATGTTTTATGACTTCGTATACCCTGTAACGAAAGTTGAAACTTTTTGGCTATTCCAATCTCAACATATTCACAAAATTGTAAGAGAAAATAATCAAAATGAAGATGCAAATTACAAACAGGGAGTCCCATCAACAAAAATCCATATTTCATGTAATCCTCACATAATTTTATGAGAAAACATGTGATTGTTGACTTTTTACTTTGTGGCAAAGTGTGAAATCATTCAACCATTGCAGTCACGATTTATTTTGAAAAGCAATACAAAAATCAATGGAAATCACAAATCTAATATCAGGGCTCTTTGAAAATTTCGGCCAATTTTATGAGGGAAGGTGTGTTTTGTGACAATTTATCTATATGTAATATTAAAAGAGGTTTGGCCATTCAATATAGCCTATTTGCGGAGGGCATCTAAACGAGACGGACACACAATCACAGACATACACACACACTGACACCAATATAGGGTGGGTAACTCAGTGGATGTAACTTCCCAACAATACGTGTCACCATAACAACAACTGCTATTTACTATGGCAACCAATTAGACAAATTCACTCCGAGAGAGTGAAAAGACATTCTGAAGAGGTTAATTTTTACTACGAGGGAGAGATTTCAGAGATCACTCTTTTTCTGCGTGATCCCTGAATACACTCATGAAGGAGTGAGTTTTCACTCCCTCGAAGTGAAGAGTCACTCCCTCAGGATGACTTTTCACTTTTTCGGAGTCAATTTTTAAAGTTCACTCTTTCGGAGGTGTGAATGTTTCACTCTTTGGGTTTTAGAGTGTAACCATGTATTCGAGATTAAGCTTCATCTTCATATAGTATATTGCTTCTCCCCATCTAACCTAGAGCCCGCGGCATTTGTTCCAGGTGTTGGCCCTGCTGCTTACGCGGAGCACCACGAGCAACGGCATTTAGTTCCATTTGTGTGTCTTTGGTAGGACCTGACCGTGTGTACGAGCCTAAGCATGCAAGTCTACATAGACCATACATCATGCCAGAACCGGGAGCGGGGACTACATTCCGTATATTATCCTCGCTCGGAGAACTGTGTCGTTAGGATGGGACTCGGCCACAGAGTGCCCATTAAGGGTTCTGATAGACCCATTCGAATGACACGTTTAAAGTGAGGAGAGGCATTTATTGGCAGCGAATCGTACATCACGCTCTGCCACGGGGAGAAATGTTCCTACACATATCCAGGTTTATGACTAGTGAGGAGAAACATGCGTCCCTCGAAATTGAAGTACTGCGACAGATTCCATCACCTGTCGTCCTGGATGATATGCCCCCTTCGTGGGCCCGGAAGGGAATCGTTGGTTCCGCCAATGAACTGGACATAAACCCACTTTGGTGGTCGACCTACATCCGTATATGACGTGTAGAGGTCAGTCTATAGACACCCATTTATGGCAGTAACCTGTACCCAGTTTGTATTGCAAGAAATTCAAGTCGCAGTTTCCACCAATGAAACAGAAGAGGGAGAAGGCTTGTACGAGTAATGTATAAAATAGAGCCTATCCTACCACTGTGATGAAAATAAATAAACTGGTGCAATTCTACGATTATAGAATCACATGACAATGTCATCTGAACAAGAAGATCCATGCCTGAGTGTCAAAAGTAGCATTTGTGTGAAATAACCCACTGAAACTGCACTTCAACGCACACATTTATCAATTTGTTGATTGACCGATGAGTTGATTTGATATTTAATACCGGTTGGTAAGTAATGTTTTGTCAATCATGTCAGTTGCAATTGCGTCTTCTTGAAGAATTTGCATCCCAAAAAAACTGGGTTTTTTCGATAATGCGTATTAGAATCTCAAACAAGGCCCGATACGAATCACACGATATTTATTTTTGAGAACGCGACACCCTCACATCAATAAATTTAAACATCGAAGAACTATTCTTCTAAGCAGGACCGAGCCACTTCGGGCTGAAATAGAAACAATATTCACATACAATGCCGGCACCTCACGTCATAGTAAGACCGACTTTATCCGGGCGTGTCTTCCAGTGCCTTACCCATGTCCTATAGTGGTACCAACCTGGTCGTCACCACTATCTGACTATATTGTACCAGTAAGCATGTCGTTCAATGTATTTAACTAATTTCACTTTTTCTCGATATATACACTGTTCAAATAATATTTTCTATGACTTTTACAAAATAATAGGGTTTCCCTCAAAAATATCAAATATACATGAAAAAATAACATGTCAACTATGGCATCGTTTCACAAGAACGAATTTACCAACAGATTTTGGAACATAACTTCAACTTGATCACCATTTACAGAACATAATGACTGGACATCACCCAAACTTTCTGAAACTTCTCTCGTGACCACCTCTGGAAATCAACTGAAATACGGGTCCTGTTGTCACTCTTTTGATACAAAAACATTATCAGGAAATCTCTTCTTTTCAAAAGTGAAAGAACACCCGCTTAGTGATTCCTTGACTCGCGTCCGATAACTATGACCAGACACACAATAACAGGTAGGATCATCATGTATGTACTTACAGTGGGCACATGCAATTCTCCAAACATTTCCTATTTTCTACCCCCTATCGAAATATGCTCATGGAGGACCATTTGAATATTTCCCAGGTAATTATAGATTACTATAACAGTAGGCCCACACTCTTATGTAGGACCGTTCGATCATTGCATGGGTAATTTGATATCAATATAAAAATGAGTTCCTCCCCTCCATAGTGTAGGACTGTTCGATTATTGCATGGGTAATTATAAATTACCTCATAATATCGACACCTGATTGTGAATTTTGTAACCACTTGTATGGAAGGAAATTCTCCATGATTGTGGAGAATTCATTACACCTCCACTGTTACACAACACATTTCAAGGTGATTGGATCGAGCATTCCGGACTTCTGTTCTTGACCTTTGAGACCTTAGCTGACATTTGACCCGACCCTAAAATGATAGGGTCCATGTACTCATCATGGGGAACATACCTGTAAGGTATGAGCTTCATCCATCCAGGTGGGGTCTGGGTATCGTGTTTATAAGCCAAAAGTGGTCAAAATATAGATCGTTCACAATTATCAGATTGTTTCCCCCGATTTACCCCGGCCAACACCACACACAATAGGGTTCTCGTACTCCCTATTAGAAAGCTACACATTTCAGCTTTATTGGATCAAGCGTTCTGGACTTATCGTGTTCACAAGGATTTCAGGCATTGACCTCTGCTGACCTCGAATTTCATTTTATTTGACCCTAAAACTATAGGGCTCATGTAGTCATTATAGGCAATCCATATACCATTTTTGAGCTCCATTCATCAACATGAGGCTGAATTACAGTGTTTACAAGCAAACTGTCACATACACACACATACATACTCATATTCACTTCCGCAACGCGTACCTCGAAATACTCGCTAAGGATATGGCCGATTCCCCACTCAGATCGCGCCCTCGCCGTGTCGGTCGACCACGTGGGACCCAGGACACGCCCCCAAGGTGACGTCAGCCCGACCATGACGTCCAAGCGCTACATGGGCGCGGTTCCCGGCAGCCAGCTGCCGAAGCGACGAGGTCCGCGTGCCTAATGACAGACGGAGGCCGCCAGAGGCTCCATTCAAAGAAATGTACGTACACGCACACACACATATATACACACATGAGACATGACTAAGTGGATCCCTCGACTGAGGTCAAGGAATGACACACCGAAGCTCATTTGCGGTATACAATTAGAACATTTGATATACGAGCCGTCTCTAAATTCGGTGTTGGCATCGGTGGGCGCGCCAGCGTCATGGGTGGGGTCGAGGACGCAGTCACTGGTGTGGGAGGTGGGGTGGGGGGATCCTCCGAACATGATGTGTTCTCACACAAGAAGCCTCCAGCAACTGGACGCGCCCTCGGTGGGGTTTGACACGCACCCCGTTCGAAACAGTGCCTCCCAACCACAGAAGGGAAATGGAACAGCGTCGGGTGACAACTAACAGAAATACATTATTTGAGGAAAAACGGAAAAACGTGTGAACCTCACCAGACAAACTACCACTGAATGTTCGGACACCCGCACAGTGATATCGGGCACTGACACTCCTAAAAATAGGTGGAAAATGGGGGGGTTTCTATTCAATTTTGGCAGTCTACATAGCCTGAATGGTAATACTATGACAAGATATACATAATCATCTTAGTTTGAGGTGGATGACAGGATTGACAGCACATAGTGCACGTGTATTTGGATTGATCGTTGCCTGTTCACAGCCACTCTCTGTCCGCTCAAGACGATAGGAGAGGCTCGAGATTTTCCATGCCCGACGTGGGTGATGACTTAAGGGAGGAAGGTTTAGCCGTTCCAACTTCATGTCATTTATTGCACAACCATTGATTAATCTTCCAACCTGCACTTTGAAAACATCCTGGTCCATTTTTTCGGGAATGTCCAATTTTCACCAAGGATGTGTCAAGTTGACTCTTTCTTGACCAAATTATTCAGGGTGTTTTCCAACGTCGTTGTGACGTTACGGACCGCAGTCTCCCTTCAGCGAAATCTGACAACTTCACTTCTCCGGTGAAGGCCTATAGTCCAATAAATGTATGATTTGACCTTAAACAGTTTGCAACAAAACCGATTTTGGTGGCAATCTATATAGTAAATTATTCTTAACAGCATACCAAAAATCGACAAGAATCTACATTTGCAAAATACCTCCAAAATAGCCTTAAGCATCCCATTTAGTCGCCATTTACTTATGTTAATTACCAGCTACCGTATCTCAATTCGGCGGACTTTGTGCCTTTGTTGCTAATGACTACACGGCGCGCGGTGAATGACCTATTGATGATTACGTACGTTATTGTTCACTGTTATTGTGCTTTTGTGATCTATCTCGGACTCTATCTCATTGTTGAATAATGTTGATGTACTTGATTGATCAAATAATCGATATATTAAACAATGCTAGTTCAAACAACGGGTGAAACCTAACCCAGAAAGACTTTCGAAACAGTTAGGTCGAGCAGTCATACCGTGAGACTAAATCATACGGTGGTCTATACCCGACATAAGTTCCTGAAACTATGAAAGTAAAAGCTGACTACAGTAGAACCACGCCAACCAATGGTACGTACCCATGGATGGTTATGAGTTCAACTGCTATGTCTTCCAAATTGAACATCACGTTTTCAGGTGCAAAAACCTAATTGTTATTCAATTTGCATAGGAACATGCCATGTTCTGATATTGCATAACCGACATGCGATTGTTTACATATGGTAACTTCTTGAATAACAGTTTTCCTTGCTCCATTAGTGTCTCAGCATACAATACGGCAATCAAATATTGCTCAATAGAAATGGAAACTCCTCTGGTTCCCCGTAATACACAGTACAGTGTTCAGTACATTATATCACATAGGGTAGGAGGGTCAGTTTCCTTCGTGGGTCCGACCAAGGGGTTGGCATTCCTTCCCGAGTCTGTAGCTGGGGAGGTGGGGTTTCGACAGGACGCCTGGTTCCACTATCGTAACATTCGAAATTGTGTTCGACGCTGGGATTCCACAGATGCTGCTTCTTATAGGGTGGCACGCCGTATGAAATTAGGGGCCGGGGAAAAACCATCGGGAACCCCTAGTCTGAGAGAGGAAGAAGACCCGACGTTCGTGTTTCGTGATATAGGCACTGTGCTGGTGGTGCCGAGGTGTCGTCCACTTCCATTCACTGGTCGCCTCAGCTCAATCTGGTGTCAACAGTGTTGGTTTGAGTCATGTCTTGGCCCTCATGGATCTGGCAGTCGTGATCACAGCAGCTTCATGTTACTGGATTTCGCTAGAAGTAATAGCCTTAGGATTGCTTGTTCATGGTTGCAAAGGTCCGATTTGAGACGCTGGACTGGACGCACAACCATCAAGGAGCTAGACCATGCACACATAGGAGGGAGATGGAGGATGCACATGAACTGCAGAGTCTTCAGGTCTGTCCAGTTCTTCACGACTGATCACAGACTGCTGGTCATCACTCTTCGGCCTGCGTTCAAGAAGTTCGATGTTAGCCAACTGAAGGATCCGAAGGTTGTCGCAGTGTATGCTGACAAGCTTGGACGGTCCCTTGAGAGGCTGGATGCGAAAATGGTCATCCTCGAGGCAGGGTACTTTGAGGATTTGTACAAGGCGGATCCCCAAACCTAGACATTCGGATGGACAGTGTTACATCTGTAAAGGCCAAACCTGTAGACTGCAACATTTCTACTGTCGAGGAAACTCGGGTGGCATCGGAACAGTGGAACAGGAGGGTGGAAAGGCGCCTTGGGTTTGTGACATACGTCCAGAGATGCTCTGAGCTGGTGGCCAGGCCGTCCACGAGTAACTGATTGGTGTGTTTTGCACGGTTTGTACCCTGGTGTCATCCCTCCTGACTGGAAGAAGGGACTTATTGTTCCTATCTGGAAAATGGGACGGTTATGCTCGGGACTGCAATAACTACAGAGGGGTTACACTTTTCTCAGTGCCTGACAAATGCTTTGCTTGGATCATCTTGAGCAAGATTCGTCGACAGCTGCTTGTGCATCAGCGCCATGAACAAACATTTATTATATACTCCCCAAAAGTCCACTGTGGATCACATCTTGGCTCTCCATGTCCTCTCCGAGCGGATGCGGGAATTCGGCAGCGGCTTTCTTGAAGCCTATACCGACCGTTCGCGTGTGTAGAGAAGCCCTCTGTTGAATCCTTGAGCTATCCTGTGACTTCTTCCTCGTTGCCTCGGGGTGAGGCAGAGGTGTCCGCTAGCTCCAACCTTTTGGACATGTATGGACTGGATTATGGAGAGGGTTGTGGGTAGCACTGATTGAGGGGTCTCAATCGGCGAAGTCAGATTTTCTGACATGGTCTTTGCGGATGATGCTGCATTATTATCCGAGGTCATGGATTATCTGGCGGATGCCCTCGGGGCACTCAGTCGTTAGGTTTATCCGTCGGGACTCCATGTGCCATTTACCAAGATCTAGTCCCGTGGTAGTACTTTGGACATTGATGTTGATTCGGTTGAGGTGTTGGGTGGGAACGCGGAGGTCATTGAGTCACTTGTCCACCTTGACAGTGTCATTAGTGGCTCGGTATCGTGTGGGCCTGAAGATAGTACACGCCTTGGGGTGGCACACGGTGTCACGAGGTCACTGGATAGTGGTGTGTGGCGGTCAGGATATCTGAGCAGAGGAACCAAGCAGGTGAGTTTGGCTCCATTGTGACCCCAGTCCTGCTATATTCTGGTGAGGCATGGACGCTCACTGCTGGGCAGAGACGGAGACTGGATACCTTTCTGACTACCTCACTTCGCCGCATCCTT